>CATIWC010001000.1:0-172270 GCA_948472305.1 Vicia faba | reverse complement strand
TCAATATTTTTCTTCTTCTCCGTCACTAAATTTTAGGTTACTTCATCACTAAGAAACTAAGTTAAAAGACTATTAATTAATGAAAAATATTTCATACACAATTGGTAATAATTCAAATTATATAATGAGGCTCGATAGTTTATTTGTTCTACATATTCACATTGTGTTATGGTATAATTGATGTAAACAATTTCAATATTTTTCTCTTTCTCCATCACAAAATTTTAGGTTACTTCTTCATTCACTAAGAAACTAAGTTAAAAGATTTTTAATTACGACACATATTTCAGATACATTGGTAATAATTAAAATTATATAAAGAGGCTCGATAGTATATTTATTCACCATACTCATATGGTATTATGGTATAATAGATTTAAATAATTTCAATATTTTTCTTCTTCTTCGTCACTAAAATTTAGGTTACTTCATCACTAAGAAACTAAGTTAAAAGACTATTAATTAATGAAAAATATTTCATACACATTGGTAATAATTCAAATTATATAATGAGGCTCAATAGTTTATTTGTTCTCCATATTCACATTGTGTTATGGTATAATTGATGTAAACAATTTCAATATTTTTCTTCTTCTCCATCACAAAATTTTAGGTTACTTCTTCACTAAGAAACTAAGTTAAAAGATTTTTAATTAACGGACACATATTTCAGATACATTGGTAATAATTAAAATTATATAATGAGGCTCGATAGTATATTTATTCATTATACTCATATGGTATTATGGTATAACAGATTTAAATAATTTCAATATTTATTCTTCTTCTTCGTCACTAAATTTTAGGTTACTTCGTCACTAAGAAACTAAGTTAAAAGACTATTAATTAATGAAAAATATTTCATACACATTGGTAATAATTCAAATTTATATGAGGCTCGATAGTTTATTTGTTCTCCATATTCACATTGTGTTATGGTATAATTGATGTAAACAATTTCAATATTTTTCTTCTTCTCCATCACTAAATTTTTAGGTTACTTCTTCTCTTAGAAACTAAGTTAAAAGATTTTTAATTAGCGACACATATTTCAGATACATTGGTAATAATTAAAATTATATAATGAGGCTCGATAGTATATTTATTCACCATACACATATGGTATTATGGTATAATAGATTTAAATAATTTCAATATTTTTCTTCTTCTCCGTCAATAAATTTTAAGTTACTTCATCACTAAGAAACTAAGTTAAAAGACTATTAATTAATGACACATATTTGATATACATTGGTAATAATTAAAAATTATATAATGAGGCTCTATAGCATATTTACTGACTATACTCTTATGGTATGATGGTATAATAGATGTGAACAATTTGAATATTTTTCTTCTTCTCCGTCACCAAATTTTATGTTACTTCATCACTAATAAACTAAGTTAAAAGACTAATAATTAATGACACATATTTCATATACATTGGTAAGAATTAAAATTATATAATGAGGCTCAATAGTTTATTTGTTCTCCATATTCACATTGTGTTAAGGTATAATAGATGTAAACAATTTGAATATTTTTCTTCTTCTCTGTCACTAAATTTTAGGTTACTTCATCACTAAGAAACTAAGTTAAAAGACTATTAATTAATGAAAAACATTTCATACACATTGGTAATAATTCAAATTATATAATGAGGCTCAATAGTTTATTTGTTCTCCATATTCACATTGTGTTATGGTATAATTGATGTAAACAATTTCAATATATTTCTTCTTCTCCATCACAAAATTTTAGGTTACTTCTTCACTAAGAAACTAAGTTAAAAGATTTTTAATTAACGACACATATTTCAGATACATTGGTAATAATTAAAATTATATAATGAGGCTCGATAGTATGTTTATTCACCATACTCATAAGGTATTATGGTATAATAGATTTAAATAATTTCAATATTTTTCTTCTTCTCTGTCACTAAATTTTAAGTTACTTCATCACTAAGAAACTAAGTTAAAAGACTATTAATTAATGAAAAATATTTCATACACATTGGTAATAATTCAAATAATATAATGAGGCTCGATAGTTTATTTGTTCTCCATATTCACATTGTGTTATGGTATAATTGATGTAAACAATTTAAATATTTTTCTTCTTCTCCATCACTAAATTTTAGGTTACTTCTTCTCTTAGAAACTAAGTTAAAAGATTTTTAATTAACGACACATATTTCAGATACATTGGTAATAATTAAAATTATATAATGAGGCTCGATAGTATATTTATTCACCATAATCATATGGTATTATGGTATAATAGATTTAAATAATTTCAATATTTTTCTTCTTCTCCGTCACTAAATTTTTGGTTAATTCATCACTAAGAAACTAAGTTAAAAGACTATTAATTAATGACACATATTTGATATACATTGGTAATAATTAAAAATTATATAATGAGGCTCTATAGCATATTTACTGACTATACTCATATGATATGATGGTATAATAGATGTGAACAATTTGAATATTTTTCTTCTTCTCCATCACCAAATTTTAGGTTACTTCATCACTAAGAAACTAAGTTAAAAGACTAATAATTAATGACACATATTTCATATACATTGGTAAGAATTAAAATTATATAATGAGGCTCAATAGTTTATTTGTTCTCCATATTCACATTGTGTTGAGGTATAATAGATGTAAACAATTTGAATATTTTTCTTCTTCTCTGTCACTAAATTTTAGGTTACTTCATCACTAAGAAACTAATTTAAAAGACTATTAATTAATGAAAAATATTTTATACACATTGGTAAATTCAAATTATATAATGAGGCTCAATAGTTTATTTGTTCTCCATATTCACATTGTGTTATGGTATAATTGATGTAAACAATTTCAATATTTTTCTTCTTCTCCATCACCAAATTTTAGGTTACTTATTCACTAAGAAACTAAGTTAAAAGATTTTTAATTAACGACACATATTTCAGATACATTGGTAATAATTAAAATTATATAATGAGGCTCGATAGTATATTTATTCACGATACTCATATGGTATTATGGTATAATAGATTTAAATAATTTCAATATTTTTCTTCTTCTTCGTCACTAAATTTTTGGTTACTTCATCACTAAGAAACTAAGTTAAAAGACTATTAATTAATGAAAAATATTTCATACACATTGGTAATAATTCAAATTATATAATGAGGCTCAATAGTTTATTTGTTCTCCATATTCACATTGTGTTATGGTATAATTGATGTAAACAATTTAAATATTTTTCTTCTTCTCCATCACTAAATTTTAGGTTACTTCTTCTCTTAGAAACTAAGTTAAAAGATTTTTAATTAGCGACACATATTTCAGATACATTGGTAATAATTAAAATTATATAATGAGGCTCGATAGTATATTTATTCACCATACACATATGGTATTATGGTATAATAGATTTAAATAATTTCAATATTTTTCTTCTTCTCCGTCAATAAATTTTAAGTTACTTCATCACTAAGAAACTAAGTTAAAAGACTATTAATTAATGACACATATTTGATATACATTGGTAATAATTAAAAATTATATAATGAGGCTCTATAGCATATTTACTGACTATACTCATATGATATGATGGTATAATAGATGTGAACAATTTGAATATTTTTCTTCTTCTCCGTCACCAAATTTTAGGTTACTTCATCACTAAGAAACTAAGTTAAAAGACTAATAATTAATGACACATATTTCATATACATTGGTAAGAATTAAAATTATATAATGAGGCTCAATAGTTTATTTGTTCTCCATATTCACATTGTGTTGAGGTATAATAGATGTAAACAATTTGAATATTTTTCTTCTTCTCTGTCACTAAATTTTAGGTTACTTCATCACTAAGAAACTAATTTAAAAGACTATTAATTAATGAAAAATATTTTATACACATTGGTAAATTCAAATTATATAATGAGGCTCAATAGTTTATTTGTTCTCCATATTCACATTGTGTTATGGTATAATTGATGTAAACAATTTCAATATTTTTCTTCTTCTCCATCACCAAATTTTAGGTTACTTATTCACTAAGAAACTAAGTTAAAAGATTTTTAATTAACGACACATATTTCAGATACATTGGTAATAATTAAAATTATATAATGAGGCTCGATAGTATATTTATTCACGATACTCATATGGTATTATGGTATAATAGATTTAAATAATTTCAATATTTTTCTTCTTCTTCGTCACTAAATTTTTGGTTACTTCATCACTAAGAAACTAAGTTAAAAGACTATTAATTAATGAAAAATATTTCATACACATTGGTAATAATTCAAATTATATAATGAGGCTCGATAGTTTATTTGTTCTCCATATTCACATTGTGTTATGGTATAATTGATGTAAACAATTTCAATATTTTTCTTCTTCTCCATCACTAAATTTTTAGGTTACTTCTTCTCTTAGAAACTAAGTTAAAAGATTTTTAATTAGCGACACATATTTCAGATACATTGGTAATAATTAAAATTATATAATGAGGCTCGATAGTATATTTATTCACCATACACATATGGTATTATGGTATAATAGATTTAAATAATTTCAATATTTTTCTTCTTCTCCGTCAATAAATTTTAAGTTACTTCATCACTAAGAAACTAAGTTAAAAGACTATTAATTAATGACACATATTTGATATACATTGGTAATAATTAAAAATTATATAATGAGGCTCTATAGCATATTTACTGACTATACTCTTATGGTATGATGGTATAATAGATGTGAACAATTTGAATATTTTTCTTCTTCTCCGTCACCAAATTTTATGTTACTTCATCACTAATAAACTAAGTTAAAAGACTAATAATTAATGACACATATTTCATATACATTGGTAAGAATTAAAATTATATAATGAGGCTCAATAGTTTATTTGTTCTCCATATTCACATTGTGTTAAGGTATAATAGATGTAAACAATTTGAATATTTTTCTTCTTCTCTGTCACTAAATTTTAGGTTACTTCATCACTAAGAAACTAAGTTAAAAGACTATTAATTAATGAAAAACATTTCATACACATTGGTAATAATTCAAATTATATAATGAGGCTCAATAGTTTATTTGTTCTCCATATTCACATTGTGTTATGGTATAATTGATGTAAACAATTTCAATATATTTCTTCTTCTCCATCACAAAATTTTAGGTTACTTCTTCACTAAGAAACTAAGTTAAAAGATTTTTAATTAACGACACATATTTCAGATACATTGGTAATAATTAAAATTATATAATGAGGCTCGATAGTATGTTTATTCACCATACTCATAAGGTATTATGGTATAATAGATTTAAATAATTTCAATATTTTTCTTCTTCTCTGTCACTAAATTTTAAGTTACTTCATCACTAAGAAACTAAGTTAAAAGACTATTAATTAATGAAAAATATTTCATACACATTGGTAATAATTCAAATAATATAATGAGGCTCGATAGTTTATTTGTTCTCCATATTCACATTGTGTTATGGTATAATTGATGTAAACAATTTAAATATTTTTCTTCTTCTCCATCACTAAATTTTAGGTTACTTCTTCTCTTAGAAACTAAGTTAAAAGATTTTTAATTAACGACACATATTTCAGATACATTGGTAATAATTAAAATTATATAATGAGGCTCGATAGTATATTTATTCACCATAATCATATGGTATTATGGTATAATAGATTTAAATAATTTCAATATTTTTCTTCTTCTCCGTCACTAAATTTTTGGTTAATTCATCACTAAGAAACTAAGTTAAAAGACTATTAATTAATGACACATATTTGATATACATTGGTAATAATTAAAAATTATATAATGAGGCTCTATAGCATATTTACTGACTATACTCATATGATATGATGGTATAATAGATGTGAACAATTTGAATATTTTTCTTCTTCTCCATCACCAAATTTTAGGTTACTTCATCACTAAGAAACTAAGTTAAAAGACTAATAATTAATGACACATATTTCATATACATTGGTAAGAATTAAAATTATATAATGAGGCTCAATAGTTTATTTGTTCTCCATATTCACATTGTGTTGAGGTATAATAGATGTAAACAATTTGAATATTTTTCTTCTTCTCTGTCACTAAATTTTAGGTTACTTCATCACTAAGAAACTAATTTAAAAGACTATTAATTAATGAAAAATATTTTATACACATTGGTAAATTCAAATTATATAATGAGGCTCAATAGTTTATTTGTTCTCCATATTCACATTGTGTTATGGTATAATTGATGTAAACAATTTCAATATTTTTCTTCTTCTCCATCACCAAATTTTAGGTTACTTATTCACTAAGAAACTAAGTTAAAAGATTTTTAATTAACGACACATATTTCAGATACATTGGTAATAATTAAAATTATATAATGAGGCTCGATAGTATATTTATTCACGATACTCATATGGTATTATGGTATAATAGATTTAAATAATTTCAATATTTTTCTTCTTCTTCGTCACTAAATTTTTGGTTACTTCATCACTAAGAAACTAAGTTAAAAGACTATTAATTAATGAAAAATATTTCATACACATTGGTAATAATTCAAATTATATAATGAGGCTCAATAGTTTATTTGTTCTCCATATTCACATTGTGTTATGGTATAATTGATGTAAACAATTTAAATATTTTTCTTCTTCTCCATCACTAAATTTTAGGTTACTTCTTCTCTTAGAAACTAAGTTAAAAGATTTTTAATTAGCGACACATATTTCAAATACATTGGTAATAATTAAAATTATATAATGAGGCTCGATAGTATATTTATTCACCATACACATATGGTATGATGGTATAATAGATTTAAATAATTTCAATATTTTTCTTCTTCTCCGTCAATAAATTTTAAGTTACTTCATCACTAAGAAACTAAGTTAAAAGACTAATAATTAATGACACATATTTCATATACATTGGTAAGAATTAAAATTATATAATGAGGCTCAATAGTTTATTTGTTCTCCATATTCACATTGTGTTAAGGTATAATAGATGTAAACAATTTGAATATTTTTCTTCTTCTCTGTCACTAAATTTTAGGTTACTTCATCACTAAGAAACTAAGTTAAAAGACTATTAATTAATGAAAAATATTTTATACACATTGGTAATAATTCAAATTATATAATGAGGCTCAATAGTTTATTTGTTCTCCATATTCACATTGTGTTATGGTATAATTGATGTAAACAATTTCAATATTTTTTTTCTTCTCCTTCACCAAATTTTAGGTTATTTCTTCACTAAGAAACTAAGTTAAAAGATTTTTAATTAACGACACATATTTCAGATACATTGGTAATAATTAAAATTATATAATGAGGCTCGATAGTATATTTATTCACCATACTCATATGGTATTATGGTATAATAGATTTAAATAATTTCAATATTTTTCTTCTTCTCCGTCACTAAATTTTTGGTTACTTCATCACTAAGAAACTAAGTTAAAAGACTATTAATTAATGACACATATTTGATATACATTGGTAATAATTAAAAATTATATAATGAGGCTCTACAGCATATTTACTTACTATACTCATATGGTATGATGGTATAATAGATGTGAACAATTTGAATATTTTTCTTCTTCTCCGTCACCAAATTTTATGTTACTTCATCACTAAGAAACTAAGTTAAAAGACTAATAATTAATGACACATATTTCATATACATTGGTAAGAATTTAAATCATATAATGAGGCACAATAGTTTATTTGTTCTGCATATTCACATTGTGTTAAGGTATAATAGATGTAAACAATTTCAATATTTTTCTTTTTCTCCATCACCAATTTTTAGGTTACTTCTTCACTAAGAAACTAAGTTAAAAGACTATTAATTAATGACATATATTTCATAAACATTGGTAATAATTAAAATTATATAATGAGGCTCCATGGTATATTTATTCACAATACTCATAAGGTATTATGATATAATAGATGTAAACAATTTGAATATTTTTCTTCTTCTCTGTCACTAAATTTTAGGTTACTTCATCACTAAGAAACTAAGTTAAAAGACTATTAATTAATGAAAAATATTTTATACACATTGGTAATAATTCAAATTATATAATGAGGCTCAATAGTTTATTTGTTCTCCATATTCACAATGTGTTATGGTATAATTGATGTAAACAATTTCAATTTTTTTCTTCTTCTCCATCACCAAATTTTAGGTTACTTCTTCACTAAGAAACTAAGTTAAAAGATTTTTAATTAACTACACATATTTCAGATACATTGGTAATAATTAAAATTATATAATGAGGCTCGATAGTATATTTATTCACCATACTCATATGGTATTATCGTATAATAGATTTAAATAATTTCAATATTTTTCTTCTTCGTCACTAAATTTTAGGTTACTTCATCACTAAGAAACTAAGTTAAAAGACTATTAATTAATGAAAAATATTTCATACACATTGGTAATAATTCAAATTATATAATGAGGCTCGATAGTTTATTTGTTCTCCATATTCACATTGTGTTATGGTATAATTGATGTAAACAATTTCAATATTTTTCTTCTTCTCCATCACAAAATTTTAGGTTACTTCTTCATTCACTAAGAAACTAAGTTAAAAGATTTTTAATTAACGACACATATTTCAGATACATTGGTAATAATTAAAATTATATAATGAGGCTCGATAGTATATTTATTCACTATACTCATATGGTATTATGGTATAATAGATTTAAATAATTTCAATATTTTTCTTCTTTTCCGTCACTAAATTTTAAGTTACTTCATCACTAAGAAACTAAGTTAAAAGACTATTAATTAATGAAAAATATTTCATACACATTGGTAATAATTCAAATAATATAATGAGGCTCGATAGTTTATTTGTTCTCCATTTTCACATTGTGTTATGGTATAATTGATGTAAACAATTTCAATATTTTTCTTCTTCTCCATCAAAAAATTTTAGGTTACTTCTTCACTAAGAAACTAAGTTAAAAGATTTTTAATTAACGACACATATTTCAGATACATTGGTAATAATTAAAATTATATAATGAGGCTCGATAGTATATTTATTCACCATAGTCATATGGTATTATGGTATAATAGATTTAAATAATTTCAATACTTTTCTTCTTCTCCGTCACTAAATTTTAAGTTACTTCATCACTAAGAAACTAAGTTAAAAGACTATTAATTAATGAAAAATATTTCATACACATTGGTAATAATTCAAATAATATAATGAGGCTCGATAGTTTATTTGTTCTCCATATTCACATTGTGTTATGGTATAATTGATTTAAACAATTTAAATATTTTTCTTCTTCTCCATCACTAAATTTTAGGTTACTTCTTCTCTTAGAAACTAAGTTAAAAGATTTTTAATTAACGACACATATTTCAGATACATTGGTAATAATTAATTAATACTCATATGGTATTATGGTATAATAGATTTAAATAATTTCAATATTTTTCTTCTTCTCCGTCACTAAATTTTTGGTTACTTCATCACTAAGAAACTAAGTTAAAAGACTATTAATTAATGACACATATTTGATATACATTGGTAATAATTAAAAATTATATAATGAGGCTCTATAGCATATTTACTTACTATACTCATATGGTATGATGGTATAATAGATGTGAACAATTTGAATATTTTTCTTCTTCTCCGTCACCAAATTTTATGTTACTTCATCACTAAGAAACTAAGTTAAAAGACTAATAATTAATGACACATATTTCATATACATTGGTAAGAATTAAAATCATATAATGAGGCACAATAGTTTATTTGTTCTGCATATTCACATTGTGTTAAGGTATAATAGATGTAAACAATTTCAATATTTTTCTTTTTCTCCATCACCAATTTTTAGGTTACTTCTTCACTAAGAAACTAAGTTAAAAGACTATTAATTAATGACACATATTTCATAAACATTGGTAATAATTAAAATTATATAATGAGGCTCCATGGTATATTTATTCACAATACTCATATGGTATTATGATATAATAGATGTAAACAATTTGAATATTTTTCTTCTTCTCTGTCACTAAATTTTAGGTTACTTCATCACTAAGAAACTAAGTTAAAAGACTATTAATTAATGAAAAATATTTCATACACATTGGTAATAATTCAAATTATATAATGAGGCTCGATAGTTTATTTGTTCTCCATATTCACATTGTGTTATGGTATAATTGATGTAAACAATTTCAATATTTTTCTTCTTCTCCATCACAAAATTTTAGGTTACTTCTTCATTCACTAAGAAACTAAGTTAAAAGATTTTTAATTAACGACACATATTTCAGATACATTGGTAATAATTAAAATTATATAATGAGGCTCGATAGTATATTTATTCACCATACTCATATGGTATTATGGTATAATAGATTTAAATAATTTCAATATTTTTCTTCTTTTCCGTCACTAAATTTTAAGTTACTTCATCACTAAGAAACTAAGTTAAAAGACTATTAATTAATGAAAAATATTTCATACACATTGGTAATAATTCAAATAATATAATGACGCTCGATAGTTTATTTGTTCTCCATATTCACATTGTGTTATGGTATAATTGATGTAAACAATTTCAATATTTTTCTTCTTCTCCATCAAAAAATTTTAGGTTACTTCTTCACTAAGAAACTAAGTTAAAAGATTTTTAATAAACGACACATATTTCAGATACATTGGTAATAATTAAAATTATATAATGAGGCTCGATAGTATATTTATTCACCATACTCATATGGTATTATGGTATAATAGATTTAAATAATTTCAATACTTTTCTTCTTCTCCGTCACTAAATTTTAAGTTACTTCATCACTAAGAAACTAAGTTAAAAGACTATTAATTAATGAAAAACATTTCATACACATTGGTAATAATTCAAATAATATAATGAGGCTCGATAGTTTATTTGTTCTCCATATTCACATTGTGTTATGGTATAATTGATGTAAACAATTTAAATATTTTTCTTCTTCTCGATCACTAAATTTTAGGTTACTTCTTCTCTTAGAAACTAAGTTAAAAGATTTTTAATTAACGACACATATTTCAGATACATTGGTAATAATTAAAATTATATAATGAGGCTCGATAGTATATTTATTCACCATACTCATATGGTATTATGGTATAATAGATTTACATAATCTCAATATTTTTCTTCTTCTCCGTCACTAAATTTTTGGTTAATTCATCACTAAGAAACTAAGTTAAAAGACTATTAATTAATGACACATATTTGATATACATTGGTAATAATTAAAAATTATATAATGAGGCTCTATAGCATATTTACTGACTATACTCATATGGTATGATGGTATAATAGATGTGAACAATTTGAATATTTTTCTTCTTCTCCGTCACCAAATTTTATGTTACTTCATCACTAAGAAACTAAGTTAAAAGACTAATAACTAATGACACATATTTCATATACATTGGTAAGAATTAAAATCATATAATGAGGCACAATAGTTTATTTGTTCTGCATATTCACATTGTGTTAAGGTATAATAGATGTAAACAATTTCAATATTTTTCTTTTTCTCCATCACCAATTTTTAGGTTACTTCTTCACTAAGAAACTAAGTTAAAAGACTATTAATTAATGACACATATTTCATAAACATTGGTAATAATTAAAATTATATAATGAGGCTCCATGGTATATTTATTCACAATACTCATATGGTATTATGATATAATAGATGTAAACAATTTGAATATTTTTCTTCTTCTCTGTCACTAAATTTTAGGTTACTTCATCACTAAGAAACTAAGTTAAAAGACTATTAATTTATGAAAAATATTTTATACACATTGGTAATAATTCAAATTATATAATGAGGCTCAATAGTTTATTTGTTCTCCATATTCACAATGTGTTATGGTATAATTGATGTAAACAATTTCAATATTTTTCTTCTTCTCCATCACCAAATTTTAGGTTACTTCTTCACTAAGAAACTAAGTTAAAAGATTTTTAATTAACGACACATATTTCAGATACATTGGTAATAATTAAAATTATATAATGAGGCTCGATAGTATATTTATTCACCATACTCATATGGTATTATCGTATAATAGATTTAAATAATTTCAATATTTTTCTTCTTCTTCGTCACTAAATTTTAGGTTACTTCATCACTAAGAAACTAAGTTAAAAGACTATTAATTAATGAAAAATATTTCATACACATTGGTAATAATTCAAATTATATAATGAGGCTCGATAGTTTATTTGTTCTCCATATTCACATTGTGTTATGGTATAATTGATGTAAACAATTTCAATATTTTTCTTCTTCTCCATCACAAAATTTTAGGTTACTTCTTCATTCACTAAGAAACTAAGTTAAAAGATTTTTAATTAACGACACATATTTCAGATACATTGGTAATAATTAAAATTATATAATGAGGCTCGATAGTATATTTATTCACCATACTCATATGGTATTATGGTATAATAGATTTAAATAATTTCAATATTTTTCTTCTTCTCCGTCACTAAATTTTAAGTTACTTCATCACTAAGAAACTAAGTTAAAAGACTATTAATTAATGAAAAATATTTCATACACATTGGTAATAATTCAAATAATATAATGAGGCTCGATAGTTTATTTGTTCTCCATATTCACATTGTGTTATGGTATAATTGATGTAAACAATTTAAATATTTTTCTTCTTCTCGATCACTAAATTTTAGGTTACTTCTTCTCTTAGAAACTAAGTTAAAAGATTTTTAATTAACGACACATATTTCAGATACATTGGTAATAATTAAAATTATATAATGAGGCTCGATAGTATATTTATTCACCATACTCATATGGTATTATGGTATAATAGATTTACATAATCTCAATATTTTTCTTCTTCTCCGTCACTAAATTTTTGGTTAATTCATCACTAAGAAACTAAGTTAAAAGACTATTAATTAATGACACATATTTGATATACATTGGTAATAATTAAAAATTATATAATGAGGCTCTATAGCATATTTACTGACTATACTCATATGGTATGATGGTATAATAGATGTGAACAATTTGAATATTTTTCTTCTTCTCCGTCACCAAATTTTATGTTACTTCATCACTAAGAAACTAAGTTAAAAGACTAATAACTAATGACACATATTTCATATACATTGGTAAGAATTAAAATCATATAATGAGGCACAATAGTTTATTTGTTCTGCATATTCACATTGTGTTAAGGTATAATAGATGTAAACAATTTCAATATTTTTCTTTTTCTCCATCACCAATTTTTAGGTTACTTCTTCACTAAGAAACTAAGTTAAAAGACTATTAATTAATGACACATATTTCATAAACATTGGTAATAATTAAAATTATATAATGAGGCTCCATGGTATATTTATTCACAATACTCATATGGTATTATGATATAATAGATGTAAACAATTTGAATATTTTTCTTCTTCTCTGTCACTAAATTTTAGGTTACTTCATCACTAAGAAACTAAGTTAAAAGACTATTAATTTATGAAAAATATTTTATACACATTGGTAATAATTCAAATTATATAATGAGGCTCAATAGTTTATTTGTTCTCCATATTCACAATGTGTTATGGTATAATTGATGTAAACAATTTCAATATTTTTCTTCTTCTCCATCACCAAATTTTAGGTTACTTCTTCACTAAGAAACTAAGTTAAAAGATTTTTAATTAACGACACATATTTCAGATACATTGGTAATAATTAAAATTATATAATGAGGCTCGATAGTATATTTATTCACCATACTCATATGGTATTATCGTATAATAGATTTAAATAATTTCAATATTTTTCTTCTTCTTCGTCACTAAATTTTAGGTTACTTCATCACTAAGAAACTAAGTTAAAAGACTATTAATTAATGAAAAATATTTCATACACATTGGTAATAATTCAAATTATATAATGAGGCTCGATAGTTTATTTGTTCTCCATATTCACATTGTGTTATGGTATAATTGATGTAAACAATTTCAATATTTTTCTTCTTCTCCATCACAAAATTTTAGGTTACTTCTTCATTCACTAAGAAACTAAGTTAAAAGATTTTTAATTAACGACACATATTTCAGATACATTGGTAATAATTAAAATTATATAATGAGGCTCGATAGTATATTTATTCACCATACTCATATGGTATTATGGTATAATAGATTTAAATAATTTCAATATTTTTCTTCTTCTCCGTCACTAAATTTTAAGTTACTTCATCACTAAGAAACTAAGTTAAAAGACTATTAATTAATGAAAAATATTTCATACACATTGGTAATAATTCAAATAATATAATGAGGCTCGATAGTTTATTTGTTCTCCATATTCACATTGTGTTATGGTATAATTGATGTAAACAATTTAAATATTTTTCTTCTTCTCGATCACTAAATTTTAGGTTACTTCTTCTCTTAGAAACTAAGTTAAAAGATTTTTAATTAACGACACATATTTCAGATACATTGGTAATAATTAAAATTATATAATGAGGCTCGATAGTATATTTATTCACCATACTCATATGGTATTATGGTATAATAGATTTACATAATCTCAATATTTTTCTTCTTCTCCGTCACTAAATTTTTGGTTAATTCATCACTAAGAAACTAAGTTAAAAGACTATTAATTAATGACACATATTTGATATACATTGGTAATAATTAAAAATTATATAATGAGGCTCTATAGCATATTTACTGACTATACTCATATGGTATGATGGTATAATAGATGTGAACAATTTGAATATTTTTCTTCTTCTCCGTCACCAAATTTTATGTTACTTCATCACTAAGAAACTAAGTTAAAAGACTAATAATTAATGACACATATTTCATATACATTGGTAAGAATTAAAATTATATAATGAGGCTCAATAGTTTATTTGTTCTCCATATTCACATTGTGTTAAGGTATAATAGATGTAAACAATTTGAATATTTTTCTTCTTCTCTGTCACTAAATTTTAGGTTACTTCATCACTAAGAAACTAAGTTAAAAGACTATTAATTTATGAAAAATATTTTATACACATTGGTAATAATTCAAATTATATAATGAGGCTCAATAGTTTATTTGTTCTCCATATTCACAATGTGTTATGGTATAATTGATGTAAACAATTTCAATATTTTTCTTCTTCTCCATCACCAAATTTTAGGTTACTTCTTCACTAAGAAACTAAGTTAAAAGATTTTTAATTAACGACACATATTTCAGATACATTGGTAATAATTAAAATTATATAATGAGGCTCGATAGTATATTTATTCACCATACTCATATGGTATTATCGTATAATAGATTTAAATAATTTCAATATTTTTCTTCTTCTTCGTCACTAAATTTTAGGTTACTTCATCACTAAGAAACTAAGTTAAAAGACTATTAATTAATGAAAAATATTTCATACACATTGGTAATAATTCAAATAATATAATGAGGCTCGATAGTTTATTTGTTCTCCATATTCACATTGTGTTATGGTATAATTGACGTAAACAATTTCAATATTTTTCTTCTTCTCCATCAAAAAATTTTAGGTTACTTCTTCACTAAGAAACTAAGTTAAAACATTTTTAATTAACAACACATATTTCAGATACATTGGTAATAATTAAAATTATATAATGAGGCTCGATAGTATATTTATTCACCATACTCATATGGTATTATGGTATAATAGATTTAAATAATTTCAATACTTTTCTTCTTCTCCGTCACTAAATTTTAAGTTACTTCATCACTAAGAAACTAAGTTAAAAGACTATTAATTAATGAAAAATATTTCATACACATTGGTAATAATTCAAATAATATAATGAGGCTCGATAGTTTATTTGTTCTCCATATTCACATTGTGTTATGGTATAATTGATTTAAACAATTTAAATATTTTTCTTCTTCTCCATCACTAAATTTTAGGTTACTTCTTCTCTTAGAAACTAAGTTAAAAGATTTTTAATTAACGACACATATTTCAGATACATTGGTAATAATTAAAATTATATAATGAGGCTCGATAGTATATTTATTCACCATACTCATATGGTATTATGGTATAATAGATTTAAATAAGTTCAATATTTTTCTTCTTCTCCGTCACTAAATTTTTGGTTACTTCATCACTAAGAAACTAAGTTAAAAGACTATTAATTAATGACACATATTTGATATACATTGGTAATAATTAAAAATTATATAATGAGGCTCTATAGCATATTTACTTACTATACTCATATGGTATGATGGTATAATAGATGTGAACAATTTGAATATTTTTCTTCTTCTCCGTCACCAAATTTTATGTTACTTCATCACTAAGAAACTAAGTTAAAAGACTAATAATTAATGACACATATTACATATACATTGGTAAGAATTAAAGTCATATAATGAGGCACAATAGTTTATTTGTTCTGCATATTCACATTGTGTTAAGGTATAATAGATGTAAACAATTTCAATATTTTTCTTTTTCTCCATCACCAATTTTTAGGTTACTTCTTCACTAAGAAACTAAGTTAAAAGACTATTAATTAATGACACATATTTCATAAACATTGGTAATAATTAAAATTATATAATGAGGCTCCATGGTATATTTATTCACAATACTCATATGGTATTATGATATAATAGATGTAAACAATTTGAATATTTTTCTTCTTCTCTGTCACTAAATTTTAGGTTACTTCATCACTAAGAAACTAAGTTAAAAGACTATTAATTAATGAAAAATATTTCATACACATTGGTAATAATTCAAATTATATAATGAGGCTCGATAGTTTATTTGTTCTACATATTCACATTGTGTTATGGTATAATTGATGTAAACAATTTCAATATTTTTCTTCTTCTCCATCACAAAATTTTAGGTTACTTCTTCATTCACTAAGAAACTAAGTTAAAAGATTTTTAATTAACGACACATATTTCAGATACATTGGTAATAATTAAAATTATATAATGAGGCTCGATAGTATATTTATTCACCATACTCATATGGTATTATGGTATAATAGATTTACATAATCTCAATATTTTTCTTCTTCTCCGTCACTAAATTTTTGGTTAATTCATCACTAAGAAACTAAGTTAAAAGACTATTAATTAATGACACATATTTGATATACATTGGTAATAATTAAAAATTATATAATGAGGCTCTATAGCATATTTACTGACTATACTCATATGGTATGATGGTATAATAGATGTGAACAATTTGAATATTTTTCTTCTTCTCCGTCACCAAATTTTATGTTACTTCATCACTAAGAAACTAAGTTAAAAGACTAATAATTAATGACACATATTTCATATACATTGGTAAGAATTAAAATTATATAATGAGGCTCAATAGTTTATTTGTTCTCCATATTCACATTGTGTTAAGGTATAATAGATGTAAACAATTTGAATATTTTTCTTCTTCTCTGTCACTAAATTTTAGGTTACTTCATCACTAAGAAACTAAGTTAAAAGACTATTAATTAATGAAAAATATTTTATACACATTGGTAATAATTCAAATTATATAATGAGGTTCAATAGTTTATTTGTTCTCCATATTCACATTGTGTTATGGTATAATTGATGTAAACAATTTCAATATTTTTCTTCTTCTCCATCACCAAATTTTAGGTTACTTCTTCATTCACTAAGAAACTAAGTTAAAAGATTTTTAATTAACGACACATATTTCAGATACATTGGTAATAATTAAAATTATATAATGAGGCTCGATAGTATATTTATTCACCATACTCATATGGTATTATGGTATAATAGATTTAAATAATTTCAATAATTTTTCTTCTTCTCCGTCACTAATTTTAAGTTACTTCATCACTAAGAAACTAAGTAAAAGACTATTAATTAATGAAAAATATTTCATACACATTGGTAATAATTCAAATAATATAATGAGGCTCGATAGTTTATTTGTTCTCCATATTCACATTGTGTTATGGTATAATTGATTTAAATAATTTAAATATATTTCTTCTTCTCCATCACTAAATTTTAGGTTACTTCTTCTCTTAGAAACTAAGTTTAAAAGATTTTTAATTAACGACACATATTTCAGATACATTGGTAATAATTAAAATTATATAATGAGGCTCGATAGTATATTTATTCACCATACTCATATGGTATTATGGTATAATAGATTTAAATAATTTCAATATTTTTCTTCTTCTCCGTCACTAAATTTTTGGTTACTTCATCACTAAGAAACTAAGTTAAAAGACTATTAATTAATGACACATATTTGATATACATTGGTAATAATTAAAAATTATATAATGAGGCTCTATAGCATATTTACTTACTATACTCATATGGTATGATGGTATAATAGATGTGAACAATTTGAATATTTTTCTTCTTCTCCGTCACCAATTTTATGTTACTTCATCACTAAGAAACTAAGTTAAAAGACTAATAATTAATGACACATATTTCATATACATTGGTAAGAATTAAAATCATATAATGAGGCACAATAGTTTATTTGTTCTGCATATTCACATTGTGTTAAGGTATAATAGATGTAAACAATTTCAATATTTTTCTTTTTCTCCATCACCAATTTTTAGGTTACTTCTTCACTAAGAAACTAAGTCAAAAGACTATTAATTAATGACACATATTTCATAAACATTGGTAATAATTAAAATTATATAATGAGGCTCCATGGTATATTTATTCACAATACTCATATGGTATTATGATATAATAGATGTAAACAATTTGAATATTTTTCTTCTTCTCTGTCACTAATTTTAGGTTACTTCATCACTAAGAAACTAAGTTAAAAGACTATTAATTTATGAAAAATATTTTATACACATTGGTAATAATTCAAATTATATAATGAGGCTCAATAGTTTATTTGTTCTCCATATTCACAATGTGTTATGGTATAATTGATGTAAACAATTTCAATATTTTTCTTCTTCTCCATCACCAAATTTTAGGTTACTTCTTCACTAAGAAACTAAGTTAAAGATTTTTAATTAACGACACATATTTCAGATACATTGGTAATAATTAAAATTATATAATGAGGCTCGATAGTATATTTATTCACCATACTCATATGGTATTATCGTATAATAGATTTAAATAAGTTCAATATTTTTCTTCTTCTCCGTCACTAAATTTTTGGTTACTTCATCACTAAGAAACTAAGTTAAAAGACTATTAATTAATGACACATATTTGATATACATTGGTAATAATTAAAAATTATATAATGAGGCTCTATAGCATATTTACTTACTATACTCATATGGTATGATGGTATAATAGATGTGAACAATTTGAATATTTTTCTTCTTCTCCGTCACCAAATTTTATGTTACTTCATCACTAAGAAACTAAGTTAAAAGACTAATAATTAATGACACATATTACATATACATTGGTAAGAATTAAAATCATATAATGAGGCACAATAGTTTATTTGTTCTGCATATTCACATTGTGTTAAGGTATAATAGATGTAAACAATTTCAATATTTTTCTTTTTCTCCATCACCAATTTTTAGGTTACTTCTTCACTAAGAAACTAAGTTAAAAGACTATTAATTAATGACACATATTTCATAAACATTGGTAATAATTAAAATTATATAATGAGGCTCCATGGTATATTTATTCACAATACTCATATGGTATTATGATATAATAGATGTAAACAATTTGAATATTTTTCTTCTTCTCTGTCACTAAATTTTAGGTTACTTCATCACTAAGAAACTAAGTTAAAAGACTATTAATTAATGAAAAATATTTCATACACATTGGTAATAATTCAAATTATATAATGAGGCTCGATAGTTTATTTGTTCTACATATTCACATTGTGTTATGGTATAATTGATGTAAACAATTTCAATATTTTTCTTCTTCTCCATCACAAAATTTTAGGTTACTTCTTCATTCACTAAGAAACTAAGTTAAAAGATTTTAATTAACGACACATATTTCAGATACATTGGTAATAATTAAAATTATATAATGAGGCTCGATAGTATATTTATTCACCATACTCATATGGTATTATGGTATAATAGATTTACATAATCTCAATATTTTTCTTCTTCTCCGTCACTAAATTTTTGGTTAATTCATCACTAAGAAACTAAGTTAAAAGACTATTAATTAATGACACATATTTGATATACATTGGTAATAATTAAAAATTATATAATGAGGCTCTATAGCATATTTACTGACTATACTCATATGGTATGATGGTATAATAGATGTGAACAATTTGAATATTTTTCTTCTTCTCCGTCACCAAATTTTATGTTACTTCATCACTAAGAAACTAAGTTAAAAGACTAATAATTAATGACACATATTTCATATACATTGGTAAGAATTAAAATTATATAATGAGGCTCAATAGTTTATTTGTTCTCCATATTCACATTGTGTTAAGGTATAATAGATGTAAACAATTTGAATATTTTTCTTCTTCTCTGTCACTAAATTTTAGGTTACTTCATCACTAAGAAACTAAGTTAAAAGACTATTAATTAATGAAAAATATTTTATACACATTGGTAATAATTCAAATTATATAATGAGGTTCAATAGTTTATTTGTTCTCCATATTCACATTGTGTTATGGTATAATTGATGTAAACAATTTCAATATTTTTCTTCTTCTCCATCACCAAATTTTAGGTTACTTCTTCATTCACTAAGAAACTAAGTTAAAAGATTTTTAATTAACGACACATATTTCAGATACATTGGTAATAATTAAAATTATATAATGAGGCTCGATAGTATATTTATTCACCATACTCATATGGTATTATGGTATAATAGATTTAAATAATTTCAATAATTTTCTCTTCTCCGTCACTAAATTTTAAGTTACTTCATCACTAAGAAACTAAGTTAAAAGACTATTAATTAATGAAAAATATTTCATACACATTGGTAATAATTCAAATAATATAATGAGGCTCGATAGTTTATTTGTTCTCCATATTCACATTGTGTTATGGTATAATTGATTTAAATAATTTAAATATATTTCTTCTTCTCCATCACTAAATTTTAGGTTACTTCTTCTCTTAGAAACTAAGTTAAAAGATTTTTAATTAACGACACATATTTCAGATACATTGGTAATAATTAAAATTATATAATGAGGCTCGATAGTATATTTATTCACCATACTCATATGGTATTATGGTATAATAGATTTAAATAATTTCAATATTTTTCTTCTTCTCCGTCACTAAATTTTTGGTTACTTCATCACTAAGAAACTAAGTTAAAAGACTATTAATTAATGACACATATTTGATATACATTGGTAATAATTAAAAATTATATAATGAGGCTCTATAGCATATTTACTTACTATACTCATATGGTATGATGGTATAATAGATGTGAACAATTTGAATATTTTTCTTCTTCTCCGTCACCAAATTTTATGTTACTTCATCACTAAGAAACTAAGTTAAAAGACTAATAATTAATGACACATATTTCATATACATTGGTAAGAATTAAAATCATATAATGAGGCACAATAGTTTATTTGTTCTGCATATTCACATTGTGTTAAGGTATAATAGATGTAAACAATTTCAATATTTTTCTTTTTCTCCATCACCAATTTTTAGGTTACTTCTTCACTAAGAAACTAAGTCAAAAGACTATTAATTAATGACACATATTTCATAAACATTGGTAATAATTAAAATTATATAATGAGGCTCCATGGTATATTTATTCACAATACTCATATGGTATTATGATATAATAGATGTAAACAATTTGAATATTTTTCTTCTTCTCTGTCACTAAATTTTAGGTTACTTCATCACTAAGAAACTAAGTTAAAAGACTATTAATTTATGAAAAATATTTTATACACATTGGTAATAATTCAAATTATATAATGAGGCTCAATAGTTTATTTGTTCTCCATATTCACAATGTGTTATGGTATAATTGATGTAAACAATTTCAATATTTTTCTTCTTCTCCATCACCAAATTTTAGGTTACTTCTTCACTAAGAAACTAAGTTAAAAGATTTTTAATTAACGACACATATTTCAGATACATTGGTAATAATTAAAATTATATAATGAGGCTCGATAGTATATTTATTCACCATACTCATATGGTATTATCGTATAATAGATTTAAATAAGTTTAATATTTTTCTTCTTCTCCGTCACTAAATTTTTGGTTACTTCATCACTAAGAAACTAAGTTAAAAGACTATTAATTAATGACACATATTTGATATACATTGGTAATAATTAAAAATTATATAATGAGGCTCTATACCATATTTACTTACTATACTCATATGGTATGATGGTATAATAGATGTGAACAATTTGAATATTTTTCTTCTTCTCCGTCACCAAATTTTATGTTACTTCATCACTAAGAAACTAAGTTAAAAGACTAATAATTAATGACACATATTACATATACATTGGTAAGAATTAAAATCATATAATGAGGCACAATAGTTTATTTGTTCTGCATATTCACATTGTGTTAAGGTATAATAGATGTAAACAATTTCAATATTTTTCTTTTTCTCCATCACCAATTTTTAGGTTACTTCTTCACTAAGAAACTAAGTTAAAAGACTATTAATTAATGACACATATTTCATAAACATTGGTAATAATTAAAATTATATAATGAGGCTCCATGGTATATTTATTCACAATACTCATATGGTATTATGATATAATAGATGTAAACAATTTGAATATTTTTCTTCTTCTCTGTCACTAAATTTTAGGTTACTTCATCACTAAGAAACTAAGTTAAAAGACTATTAATTAATGAAAAATATTTCATACACATTGGTAATAATTCAAATTATATAATGAGGCTCGATAGTTTATTTGTTCTACATATTCACATTGTGTTATGGTATAATTGATGTAAACAATTTCAATATTTTTCTTCTTCTCCATCACAAAATTTTAGGTTACTTCTTCATTCACTAAGAAACTAAGTTAAAAGATTTTTAATTAACGACACATATTTCAGATACATTGGTAATAATTAAAATTATATAATGAGGCTCGATAGTATATTTATTCACCATACTCATATGGTATTATGGTATAATAGATTTACATAATCTCAATATTTTTCTTCTTCTCCGTCACTAAATTTTTGGTTAATTCATCACTAAGAAACTAAGTTAAAAGACTATTAATTAATGACACATATTTGATATACATTGGTAATAATTAAAAATTATATAATGAGGCTCTATAGCATATTTACTGACTATACTCATATGGTATGATGGTATAATAGATGTGAACAATTTGAATATTTTTCTTCTTCTCCGTCACCAAATTTTATGTTACTTCATCACTAAGAAACTAAGTTAAAAGACTAATAATTAATGACACATATTTCATATACATTGGTAAGAATTAAAATTATATAATGAGGCTCAATAGTTTATTTGTTCTCCATATTCACATTGTGTTAAGGTATAATAGATGTAAACAATTTGAATATTTTTCTTCTTCTCTGTCACTAAATTTTAGGTTACTTCATCACTAAGAAACTAAGTTAAAAGACTATTAATTAATGAAAAATATTTTATACACATTGGTAATAATTCAAATTATATAATGAGGTTCAATAGTTTATTTGTTCTCCATATTCACATTGTGTTATGGTATAATTGATGTAAACAATTTCAATATTTTTCTTCTTCTCCATCACCAAATTTTAGGTTACTTCTTCATTCACTAAGAAACTAAGTTAAAAGATTTTTAATTAACGACACATATTTCAGATACATTGGTAATAATTAAAATTATATAATGAGGCTCGATAGTATATTTATTCACAATACTCATATGGTATTATGGTATAATAGATTTAAATAATTTCAATAATTTTCTTCTTCTCCGTCACTAAATTTTAAGTTACTTCATCACTAAGAAACTAAGTTAAAAGACTATTAATTAATGAAAAATATTTCATACACATTGGTAATAATTCAAATAATATAATGAGGCTCGATAGTTTATTTGTTCTCCATATTCACATTGTGTTATGGTATAATTGATTTAAATAATTTAAATATATTTCTTCTTCTCCATCACTAAATTTTAGGTTACTTCTTCTCTTAGAAACTAAGTTAAAAGATTTTTAATTAACGACACATATTTCAGATACATTGGTAATAATTAAAATTATATAATGAGGCTCGATAGTATATTTATTCACCATACTCATATGGTATTATGGTATAATAGATTTAAATAATTTCAATATTTTTCTTCTTCTCCGTCACTAAATTTTTGGTTACTTCATCACTAAGAAACTAAGTTAAAAGACTATTAATTAATGACACATATTTGATATACATTGGTAATAATTAAAAATTATATAATGAGGCTCTATAGCATATTTACTTACTATACTCATATGGTATGATGGTATAATAGATGTGAACAATTTGAATATTTTTCTTCTTCTCCGTCACCAAATTTTATGTTACTTCATCACTAAGAAACTAAGTTAAAAGACTAATAATTAATGACACATATTTCATATACATTGGTAAGAATTAAAATCATATAATGAGGCACAATAGTTTATTTGTTCTGCATATTCACATTGTGTTAAGGTATAATAGATGTAAACAATTTCAATATTTTTCTTTTTCTCCATCACCAATTTTTAGGTTACTTCTTCACTAAGAAACTAAGTCAAAAGACTATTAATTAATGACACATATTTCATAAACATTGGTAATAATTAAAATTATATAATGAGGCTCCATGGTATATTTATTCACAATACTCATATGGTATTATGATATAATAGATGTAAACAATTTGAATATTTTTCTTCTTCTCTGTCACTAAATTTTAGGTTACTTCATCACTAAGAAACTAAGTTAAAAGACTATTAATTTATGAAAAATATTTTATACACATTGGTAATAATTCAAATTATATAATGAGGCTCAATAGTTTATTTGTTCTCCATATTCACAATGTGTTATGGTATAATTGATGTAAACAATTTCAATATTTTTCTTCTTCTCCATCACCAAATTTTAGGTTACTTCTTCACTAAGAAACTAAGTTAAAAGATTTTTAATTAACGACACATATTTCAGATACATTGGTAATAATTAAAATTATATAATGAGGCTCGATAGTATATTTATTCACCATACTCATATGGTATTATCGTATAATAGATTTAAATAATTTCAATATTTTTCTTCTTCTTCGTCACTAAATTTTAGGTTACTTCATCACTAAGAAACTAAGTTAAAAGACTATTAATTAATGAAAAATATTTCATACACATTGGTAATAATTCAAATAATATAATGAGGCTCGATAGTTTATTTGTTCTCCATATTCACATTGTGTTATGGTATAATTGACGTAAACAATTTCAATATTTTTCTTCTTCTCCATCAAAAAATTTTAGGTTACTTCTTCACTAAGAAACTAAGTTAAAACATTTTTAATTAACGACACATATTTCAGATACATTGGTAATAATTAAAATTATATAATGAGGCTCGATAGTATATTTATTCACCATACTCATATGGTATTATGGTATAATAGATTTAAATAATTTCAATACTTTTCTTCTTCTCCGTCACTAAATTTTAAGTTACTTCATCACTAAGAAACTAAGTTAAAAGACTATTAATTAATGAAAAATATTTCATACACATTGGTAATAATTCAAATAATATAATGAGGCTCGATAGTTTATTTGTTCTCCATATTCACATTGTGTTATGGTATAATTGATTTAAACAATTTAAATATTTTTCTTCTTCTCCATCACTAAATTTTAGGTTACTTCTTCTCTTAGAAACTAAGTTAAAAGATTTTTAATTAACGACACATATTTCAGATACATTGGTAATAATTAAAATTATATAATGAGGCTCGATAGTATATTTATTCACCATACTCATATGGTATTATGGTATAATAGATTTAAATAAGTTCAATATTTTTCTTCTTCTCCGTCACTAAATTTTTGGTTACTTCATCACTAAGAAACTAAGTTAAAAGACTATTAATTAATGACACATATTTGATATACATTGGTAATAATTAAAAATTATATAATGAGGCTCTATACCATATTTACTTACTATACTCATATGGTATGATGGTATAATAGATGTGAACAATTTGAATATTTTTCTTCTTCTCCGTCACCAAATTTTATGTTACTTCATCACTAAGAAACTAAGTTAAAAGACTAATAATTACAGACACATATTACATATACATTGGTAAGAATTAAAATCATATAATGAGGCACAATAGTTTATTTGTTCTGCATATTCACATTGTGTTAAGGTATAATAGATGTAAACAATTTCAATATTTTTCTTTTTCTCCATCACCAATTTTTAGGTTACTTCTTCACTAAGAAACTAAGTTAAAAGACTATTAATTAATGACACATATTTCATAAACATTGGTAATAATTAAAATTATATAATGAGGCTCCATGGTATATTTATTCACAATACTCATATGGTATTATGATATAATAGATGTAAACAATTTGAATATTTTTCTTCTTCTCTGTCACTAAATTTTAGGTTACTTCATCACTAAGAAACTAAGTTAAAAGACTATTAATTAATGAAAAATATTTCATACACATTGGTAATAATTCAAATTATATAATGAGGCTCGATAGTTTATTTGTTCTACATATTCACATTGTGTTATGGTATAATTGATGTAAACAATTTCAATATTTTTCTTCTTCTCCATCACAAAATTTTAGGTTACTTCTTCATTCACTAAGAAACTAAGTTAAAAGATTTTTAATTAACGACACATATTTCAGATACATTGGTAATAATTAAAATTATATAATGAGGCTCGATAGTATATTTATTCACCATACTCATATGGTATTATGGTATAATAGATTTACATAATCTCAATATTTTTCTTCTTCTCCGTCACTAAATTTTTGGTTAATTCATCACTAAGAAACTAAGTTAAAAGACTATTAATTAATGACACATATTTGATATACATTGGTAATAATTAAAAATTATATAATGAGGCTCTATAGCATATTTACTGACTATACTCATATGGTATGATGGTATAATAGATGTGAACAATTTGAATATTTTTCTTCTTCTCCGTCACCAAATTTTATGTTACTTCATCACTAAGAAACTAAGTTAAAAGACTAATAATTAATGACACATATTTCATATACATTGGTAAGAATTAAAATTATATAATGAGGCTCAATAGTTTATTTGTTCTCCATATTCACATTGTGTTAAGGTATAATAGATGTAAACAATTTGAATATTTTTCTTCTTCTCTGTCACTAAATTTTAGGTTACTTCATCACTAAGAAACTAAGTTAAAAGACTATTAATTAATGAAAAATATTTTATACACATTGGTAATAATTCAAATTATATAATGAGGTTCAATAGTTTATTTGTTCTCCATATTCACATTGTGTTATGGTATAATTGATGTAAACAATTTCAATATTTTTCTTCTTCTCCATCACCAAATTTTAGCTTACTTCTTCATTCACTAAGAAACTAAGTTAAAAGATTTTTAATTAACGACACATATTTCAGATACATTGGTAATAATTAAAATTATATAATGAGGCTCGATAGTATATTTATTCACCATACTCATATGGTATTATGGTATAATAGATTTAAATAATTTCAATATTTTTCTTCTTCTCCGTCACTAAATTTTAAGTTAGTTTATCACTAAGAAACTAAGTTAAAAGACTATTAATTAATGAAAAATATTTCATACACATTGGTAATAATTCAAATAATATAATGAGGCTCGATAGTTTATTTGTTCTCCATATTCACATTGTGTTATGGTATAATTGATGTAAACAATTTAAATATTTTTCTTCTTCTCCATCACTAAATTTTAGGTTACTTCTTCTCTTAGAAACTAAGTTAAAAGATTTTTAATTAACGACACATATTTCAGATACATTGGTAATAATTAAAATTATATAATGAGCCTCGATAGTATATTTATTCACCATACTCATATGGTATTATGGTATAATAGATTTAAATAATTTCAATATTTTTCTTCTTCTCCGTCACTAAATTTTAATTTACTTCATCACTAAGAAACTAAGTTAAAAGACTATTAATTAATGAAAAATATTTCATACACATTGGTAATAATTCAAATAATATAATGAGGCTCGATAGTTTATTTGTTCTCCATATTCACATTGTGTTATGGTATAATTGATGTAAACAATTTAAATATTTTTCTTCTTCTCCATCACTAAATTTTAGGTTACTTCTTCTCTTAGAAACTAAGTTAAAAGATTTTTAATTAACGACACATATTTCAGATACATTGGTCATAATTAAAATTATATAATGAGGCTCGATAGTATATTTATCACCATACTCATATGGTATGATGGTATAATAGATGTGAACAATTTGAATATTTTTCTTCTTCTCCGTCACCAAATTTTATGTTACTTCATCACTAAGAAACTAAGTTAAAAGACTAATAATTAATGACACATATTTCATATACATTGGTAAGAATTAAAATCATATATGAGGCACAATAGTTTATTTGTTCTGCATATTCACATTGTGTTAAGGTATAATAGATGTAAACAATTTCAATATTTTTCTTTTTCTCCATCACCAATTTTTAGGTTACTTCATCACTAAGAAACTAAGTTAAAAGACTATTAATTAATGAAAAATATTTTATACACATTGGTAATAATTCAAATTATATAATGAGGCTCAATAGTTTATTTTTTCTCCAATTCACATTGTGTTATGGTATAATTGATGTAAACAATTTCAATATTTTTCTTCTTCTCCATCACCAAATTTTAGGTTACTTCTTCACTAAGAAACTAAGTTAAAAGATTTTTAATTAACGACACATATTTCAGATACATTGGTAATAATTAAAATTATATAATGAGGCTCGATAGTATATTTATTCACCATACTCATATGGTATTATCGTATAATAGATTTAAATAATTTCAATATTTTTCTTCTTCATCGTCACTAAATTTTGGGTTACTTCATCACTAAGAAACTAAGTTAAAAGACTATTAATTAATGAAAAATATTTCATACACATTGGTAATAATTCAAATTATATAATGAGGCTCGATAGTTTATTTGTTCTCCATATTCACATTGTGTTATGGTATAATTGATGTAAACAATTTCAATATTTTTCTTCTTCTCCATCACAAAATTTTAGGTTACTTCTTCATTCACTAAGAAACTAAGTTAAAAGATTTTTAATTAACGACACATATTTCAGATACATTGGTAATAATTAAAATTATATAATGAGGCTCGATAGTATATTTATTCACCATACTCATATGGTATTATGGTATAATAGATTTAAATAATTTTAATATTTTTCTTCTTCTCCGTCACTAAATTTTAAGTTACTTCATCACTAAGAAACTAAGTTAAAAGACTATTAATTAATGAAAAATATTTCATACACATTGGTAATAATTCAAATAAGATAATGAGGCTCGATAGTTTATTTGTTCTCCATATTCACATTGTGTTATGGTATAATTGATGTAAACAATTTAAATATTTTTCTTCTTCTCCATCACTAAATTTTAGGTTACTTCTTCTCTTAGAAACTAAGTTAAAAGATTTTTAATTAACGACACATATTTCAGATACATTGGTAATAATTAAAATTATATAATGAGCCTCGATAGTATATTTATTCACCATACTCATATGGTATTATGGTATAATAGATTTAAATAATTTCAATATTTTTCTTCTTCTCCGTCACTAAATTTTTGGTTATTTCATCACTAAGAAACTAAGTTAAAAGACTATTAATTAATGACACATATTTGATATACATTGGTAATAATTAAAAATTATATAATGAGGCTCTATAGCATATTTACTGACTATACTCATATGGTATGATGGTATAATAGATGTGAACAATTTGAATATTTTTCTTCTTCTCCGTCACCAAATTTTATGTTACTTCAAATTATATAATGAGGCTCAATAGTTTATTTGTTCTCCATATTCACATTGTGTTATGGTATAATTGATGTAAACAATTTCAATATTTTTCTTCTTCTCCATCACCAAATTTTAGGTTACTTCTTCACTAAGAAACTAAGTTAAAAGATATTTAATTAACGACACATATTTCAGATACATTGGTAATAATTAAAATTATTTAATGAGGCTCGATAGTATATTTATTCACCATACTCATATGGTATTATGGTATAATTTTTAAATAATTTCAATATTTTTCTTCTTCTTCGTCACTAAATTTTAGGTTACTTCATCACTAAGAAACTAAGTTAAAAGACTATTAATTAATGAAAAATATTTCATACACATTGGTAATAATTCAAATTATATAATGAGGCTCGATAGTTTATTTGTTCTCCATATTCACATTGTGTTATGGTATAATTGATGTAAACAATTTCAATATTTTTCTTCTTCTCCGTCACTAAATTTTAGGTTACTTCATCACTAAGAAACTAAGTTAAAAGACTATAAATTAATGACACATATTTCATATACAATGGTAATAATTAAAAATCATATAATGAGGCTCTATAACATATTTACTGACCATACTCATATGGTATGATGGTATAATACATGTGAACAATTTGAATATTTTTCTTCTTCCAGTCACCAAATTTTAGGTTACTTCATCACTAAGAAACTAAGTTAAAAGACTAATAATTAATGACACATATTTCATATACATTGGTAAGAATTAAAATTATATAATGAGGCTCAATAGTTTATTTGTTCTCCATATTCACATTGTGTTAAGGTATAATAGATGTAAACAATTTTAATATTTTTCTTTTTCTCCATCACCAATTTTTAGGTTACTTCTTCACTAAGAAACTAAGTTAAAAGACTATTAATTAATAACACATATATCATAAACATTGGTAACAATTAAAATTATATAATGAGGCTCCATGGTATATTTATTCACAATACTCATATGGTATTATGATATCATAGATGTAAACAATTTGAATATTTTTCTTCTTCTCTGTCACTAAATTTTAGGTTACTTCATCACTAAGAAACTAAGTTAAAAGACTATTAATTATTGAAAAATATTTCATACACATTGGTAATAATTCAAATTACATAATGAGGCTCGATAGTTTATTTGTTCTCCATATTCACATTGTGTTATGGCATAATTGATGTAAACAATTTCAATATTTTTCTTCTTCTCCATCACCAAATTTTAGGTTACTTCTTCACTAAGAAATTAAGTTAAAAGATTTTTAATTAATGACACATATTTTAGAATCATTGGTAATAATTAAAATTATATAATGAGGCTCGATAGTTTATTTATTCACGATACTCATATGGTATTATGGTATAATAGATTTAAATAATTTTAATATTTTTCTTCTTCTCCGTCATTAAATTTTAGGTTACTTCATCACTAAGAAACTAAGTTAAATGACTATTATTTAATGACACATATTTGATATACATTGGTAATAATTAAAATTTATATAATGAGGCTCTATAGCATATTTACTGACTATAATCATATGGTATGATGGTATAATTGATGTGAACAATTTGAATATTTTCCTTCTTCTCCGTCACCAAATTTTATGTTACTTCATCACTAAGAAACTAAGTTAAAAGACTAATAATTAATGACACATATTTCATATAAATTGGTAAGAATTAAAATTATATAATGAGGCTCAATAGTTTATTTGTTCTCCATATTCACATTGTGTTAAGGTATAATAGATGTAAACAATTTCAATATTTTTCTTCTTCTCTATCACCAAATTTTAGGTTACTTCTTCACTAAGAAACTAAAATAAAAGACTTTTAATTAATGACACATATTTCATAAACATTAGTAATAATTAAAATTATATAATGAGTATCAGTAGTATAGTTATTCACCATACTCATATGGTATTATGGTATAATAGATGTAAATAATTTGAATATTTTTCTTATTCTCCGTCAACAAATTTTAGGTTACTTCATCACTAAGAAACTAAGTTAAAAGACCATTAATTAATGACACATATTTCATATACATTAGTAATAATTAAAATTATATAACAATGCTCGATAGTTTATTTGTTCTCCATATTCACATTGTGTATGGTATAATAGATTTAAACAATTTCAATTTTTTTCTTCTTCTTTATCAGCAAATTTTAGATTACTTCTTCACTAAGAAACTAAGTTAAAAGACTTTTAATTAATTACACATATTTCATAAACATCGGTAATAATTCAAATTATATAATGAGGCTCGATAGTATATTTATTCACCATACTCATATGATATTATGGTATAATAGATGTATTTAATTTCAATATTTTTCTTCTTCTCTGTCACAAAATTTTAGGTTACTTCATCACTAAGAAAATAAGTTAAAAGACTATAAATTAATGACAGCTATTTCATATTCAATGGTAATAATTAAAAATCATATAATGAGGCTCTATAACATATTTACTCACATGTGGACAATTTGAATATTTTTCTTCTTCTCTGTCACTAAATTTTAGGTTACTTCATCACTAAGAAACTAAGTTAAAAGACTAATAATTAATGACACATATTTCATATACATTGGTAAGAATTAAAATTATATAACAAGGCTCGATAGTTTATTTGTTCTTCATATTCACATTGTGTTATGGTATAATAGATGTAAAAAATTTCAATCCTTTTCTTTTTCTCCAGCATCAAATTTTAGGTTACTTCTTCACTAAGAAACTAAGTTAAAAGACTAATAATTAATAACACATATTTCATAAACATTGGTAATAATTAAAATTATATAATGAGGCTCCATGGTATATTTATTCACCATACTCATATGGAATTATGGTATAATACATGTAAAAATTTCAATATTTTTCTTCTTCTCTGTCACTAAATTTTAGGTTACTTCATCACTAAGAAACTAAGTTAAAAGACTATTAATTAATGAAAAATATTTCATACACATTGGTAATAATTCAAATTATATAATGAGGCTCGATAGTTTATTTGTTCTCCATATTCACATTGTGTTATGGTATAATTGATGTAAACAATTTCAATATTTTTCTTCTTTTCCATCACCAAAATTTAGGTTACTTCTTCACTAAGAAACTAAGTTAAAAGACTTTTAATTAACGACACATAATTCATAAACATCAATAATAATTCAAATTATATAATGAGGCTCGATAGTATATTTATTCAACATACTCATATGGTATTATGGTATAATAGATTTATTTAATTTCAATATTTTTCTTCTTCTCCGTCACTAAATTTTAGGTTACTTCATCACTAAGAAACTAAGTTAAAAGACTATAAATTAATGACACATATTTCATATACAATGGTAATAATTAAAAATCATATAATGAGGCTCTATAACATATTTACTGACCATACTCATATGGTATGATGGTATAATACATGTGAACAATTTGAATATTTTTCTTCTTCCAGTCACCAAATTTTAGGTTACTTCATCACTAAGAAACTAAATTAAAAGACTAATAATTAATGACACATATTTCATATACATTGGTAAGAATTAAAATTATATAATGAGGCTCAATAGTTTATTTGTTCTCCATATTCACATTATGTTAAGGTATAATAGATGTAAACAATTTTAATATTTTTCTTTTTCTCCATCACCAATTTTTAGGTTACTTCTTCACTAAGAAACTAAGTTAAAAGACTATTAATTAATAACACATATTTCATAAACATTGGTAATAATTAAAATTATATAATGAGGCTCCATGGTATATTTATTCACAATACTCATATGGTATTATGATATAATAGATGTAAACAATTTGAATATTTTTCTTCTTCTCTGTCACTAAATTTTAGGTTACTTCATCACTAAGAAACTAAGTTAAAAGACTATTAATTATTGAAAAATATTTCATACACATTGGTAATAATTCAAATTACATAATGAGGCTCGATAGTTTATTTGTTCTCCATATTCACATTGTGTTATGGCATAATTGATGTAAACAATTTCAATATTTTTCTTCTTCTCCATCACCAAATTTTAGGTTACTTCTTCACTAAGAAACTAAGTTAAAAGATTTTTAATTAATGACACATATTTTAGAATCATTGGTAATAATTAAAATTATATAATGAGGCTCGATAGTTTATTTATTCACGATACTCATATGGTATTATGGTATAATAGATTTAAATAATTTTAATATTTTTCTTCTTCTCCGTAATTAAATTTTAGGTTACTTCATCACTAAGAAACTAAGTTAAATGACTATTATTTAATGACACATATTTGATATACATTGGTAATAATTAAAATTTATATAATGAGTCTCTATAGCATATTTACTGACTATAATCATATGGTATGATGGTATAATTGATGTGAACAATTTGAATATTTTTCTTCTTCTCCGTCACCAAATTTTATGTTACTTCATCACTAAGAAACTAAGTTAAAAGACTAATAATTAATGACACATATTTCATATAAATTGGTAAGAATTAAAATTATATAATGAGGCTCAATAGTTTATTTGTTCTCCATATTCACATTGTGTTAAGGTATAATAGATGTAAACAATTTCAATATTTTTCTTCTTCTCTATCACCAAATTTTAGGTTACTTCTTCACTAAGAAACTAAAATAAAAGACTTTTAATTAATGACACATATTTCATAAACATTGGTAATAATTAAAATTATATAATGAGGATCAGTAGTATAGTTATTCACCATACTCATATGGTATTATGGTATAATAGATGTAAATAATTTGAATATTTTTCTTATTCTCCGTCAACAAATTTTAGGTTACTTCATCACTAAGAAACTAAGTTAAAAGACCATTAATTAATGACACATATTTCATATACATTAGTAATAATTAAAATTATATAACAATGCTCGATAGTTTATTTGTTCTCCATATTCACATTGTGTACGGTATAATAGATTTAAACAATTTCAATTTTTTTCTTCTTCTTTATCAGCAAATTTTAGATTACTTCTTCACTAAGAAACTAAGTTAAAAGACTTTTAATTAATTACACATATTTCATAAACATCGGTAATAATTCAAATTATAAAATGAGGCTCGATAGTATATTTATTCACCATACTCATATGATATTATGGTATAATAGATGTATTTAATTTCAATATTTTTCTTCTTCTCTGTCACCAAATTTTAGGTTACTTGATCACAAAGAAACTAAGTTAAAAGACTATAAATTAATGACACATATTTCATATTCAATGGTAATAATTAAAACTCATATAATGAGGCTCTATAACATATTTACTCACATGTGAACAATTTGAATATTTTTCGTCTTCCAGTCACCAAATTTTAGGTTACTTCATCACTAAGAAACTAAGTTAAAAGACTAATAATTAATGACACATATTTCATATACATTGGTAAGAATTAAAATTATATAACAAGGCTCGATAGTTTATTTGTTCTTCATATTCACATTGTGTTATCGTATAATAGATGTAAAAAATTTCAATCCTTTTCTTTTTCTCCAGCATCAAATTTTAGGTTACTTCTTCACTAAGAAACTAAGTTAAAAGACTAATAATTAATAACACATATTTCATAAACATTGGTAATAATTAAAATTATATAATGAGGCTCCATGGTATATTTATTCACCATACTCATATGGAATTATGGTATAATACATGTAAACAATTTCAATATTTTTCTTCTTCTCTGTCACTAAATTTTAGGTTACTTCATCACTAAGAAACTAAGTTAAAAGACCATTAATTAATGAAAAATATTTCATACACATTGGTAATAATTCAAATTATATAATGAGGCTCGATAGTTTATTTGTTCTCCATATTCACATTGTGTTATGGTATAATTGATGTAAACAATTTCAATATTTTTCTTCTTTTCCATCACCAAAATTTAGGTTACTTCTTCACTAAGAAACTAAGTTAAAAGACTTTTAATTAACGACACATAATTCATAAACATTGGTAATAATTAAAATTATATAATGAGGCTCGATAATATATGTATTCACCGTACTCATATGGTATTATGGTATAATAGATGTAATTAATTTTAATATTTTTCTTCTTCTCGGTCACCAAATTTTAGGTTACTTGATCACTAAGAAACTAAGTTAAAAGACTATTAATTAATGACACATATTTGATATACATTGGTAATAATTAAAAATTATATAATGAGGCTCTATAGCATATTTACTGACTATACTCATATGGTATGATGGTATAATAGATGTGAACAATTTGAATATTTTTCTTCTTCTCCGTCACCAAATTTTATGTTACTTCATCACTAAGAAACTAATTTAAAAGACTAATAATTAATGACACATATTTCATATACATTGGTAAGAATTAAAATTATATAATGAGGCTCAATAGTTTATTTGTTCTCCATATTCACATTGTGTTAAGGTATAATAGATGTAAACAATTTCAATATTTTTCTTTTTCTCTATCACCAAATTTTAGGTTACTTCTTCACTAAGAAACTAAAATAAAAGACTTTTAATTAATGACACATATTTCTTAAACATTGGTAATAATTAAAATTATATAATGAGGATCGGTAGTATAGTTATTCACCATACTCATATGGTATTATGGTATAATAGATGTAAACAGTTTTAATATTTTTCTTATTCTCCGTCAACAAATTTTAGGTTACTTCATCACTAAGAAACTAAGTTAAAAGACTATTAATTAATAACACATATTTCATAAACATTGGTAATAATTAAAATTATATAATGAGGCTCCATGGTATATTTATTCACAATACTCATATGGTATTATGATATAATAGATGTAAACAATTTGAATATTTTTCTTCTTCTCTGTCACTAATTTTTAGGTTACTTCATCACTTAGAAACTAAGTTAAAAGACTATTAATTATTGAAAAATATTTCATACACATTGGTAATAATTCAAATTACATAATGAGGCTCGATAGTTTATTTGTTCTCCATATTCACATTGTGTTATGGCATAATTGATGTAAACAATTTCAATATTTTTCTTCTTCTCCATCACCAAATTTTAGGTTACTTCTTCACTAAGAAACTAAGTTAAAAGATTTTTAATTAATGACACATATTTTAGAATCATTGGTAATAATTAAAATTATATAATGAGGCTCGATAGTTTATTTATTCATGATACTCATATGGTATTATGGTATAATAGATTTAAATAATTTTAATATTTTTCTTCTTCTCCGTAATTAAATTTTAGGTTACTTCATCACTAAGAAACTAAGTTAAATGACTATTATTTAATGACACATATTTTATATACATTGGTAATAATTAAAATTTATATAATGAGGCTCTATAGCATATTTACTGACTATAATCATATGGTATGATGGTATAATTGATGTGAACAATTTGAATATTTTTCTTCTTCTCCGTCACCAAATTTTATGTTACTTCATCACTAAGAAACTAAGTTAAAAGACTAATAATTAATGACACATATTTCATATAAATTGGTAAGAATTAAAATTATATAATGAGGCTCAATAGTTTATTTGTTCTCCATATTCACATTGTGTTAAGGTATAATAGATGTAAACAATTTCAATATTTTTCTTCTTCTCTATCACCAAATTTTAGGTTACTTCTTCACTAAGAAACTAAAATAAAAGACTTTTAATTAATGACACATATTTCATAAACATTGGTAATAATTAAAATTATATAATGAGGATCAGTAGTATAGTTATTCACCATACTCATATGGTATTATGGTATAATAGATGTAAATAATTTGAATATTTTTCTTATTCTCCGTCAACAAATTTTAGGTTACTTCATCACTAAGAAACTAAGTTAAAAGACCATTAATTAATGACACATATTTCATATACATTAGTAATAATTAAAATTATATAACAATGCTCGATAGTTTATTTGTTCTCCATATTCACATTGTGTATGGTATAATAGATTTAAACAATTTCAATTTTTTTCTTCTTCTTTATCAGCAAATTTTAGATTACTTCTTCACTAAGAAACTAAGTTAAAAGACTTTTAATTAATTACACATATTTCATAAACATCGGTAATAATTCAAATTATAAAATGAGGCTCGATAGTATATTTATTCACCATACTCATATGATATTATGGTATAATAGATGTATTTAATTTCAATATTTTTCTTCTTCTCTGTCACCAAATTTTAGGTTACTTCATCACTAAGAAACTAAGTTAAAAGACTATAAATTAATGACACATATTTCATATTCAATGGTAATAATTAAAACTCATATAATGAGGCTCTATAACATATTTACTCACATGTGAACAATTTGAATATTTTTCGTCTTCCAGTCACCAAATTTTAGGTTACTTCATCACTAAGAAACTAAGTTAAAAGACTAATAATTAATGACACATATTTCATATACATTGGTAAGAATTAAAATTATATAACAAGGCTCGATAGTTTATTTGTTCTTCATATTCACATTGTGTTATGGTATAATAGATGTAAAAAATTTCAATCCTTTTCTTTTTCTCCAGCATCAAATTTTAGGTTACTTCTTCACTAAGAAACTAAGTTAAAAGACTAATAATTAATAACACATATTTCATAAACATTGGTAATAATTAAAATTATATAATGAGGCTCCATGGTATATTTATTCACCATACTCATATGGTATTATGGTATAATACATGTAAACAATTTCAATATTTTTCTTCTTCTCTGTCACTAAATTTTAGGTTACTTCATCACTAAGAAACTAAGTTAAAAGACCATTAATTAATGACAAATATTTCATACACATTGGTAATAATTCAAATTATATAATGAGGCTCGATAGTTTATTTGTTCTCCATATTCACATTGTGTATGGTATAATAGATGTAAACAATTTCAATATTTTTCTTCTTCTCCGTCACCAAATTTTAGGTTACTTCTTCACTAAGAAACTAAGTTAAAATACTTTTAATTAATTACACATATTTCATAAACATTGGTAATAATTAAAATTATATAATGAGGCTCGATAATATATGTATTCACTGTACTCATATGGTATTATGGTATAATAGATGTAATTAATTTTAATATTTTTCTTCTTCTCGGTCACCAAATTTTAGGTTACTTGATCACTAAGAAACTAAGTTAAAAGACTATTAATTAATGACACATATTTGATATACATTGGTAATAATTAAAAATTATATAATGAGGCTCTATAGCATATTTACTGACTATACTCATATGGTATGATGGTATAATAGATGTGAACAATTTGAATATTTTTCTTCTTCTCCGTCACCAAATTTTATGTTACTTCATCACTAAGAAACTAATTTAAAAGACTAATAATTAATGACACATATTTCATATACGTTGGTAAGAATTAAAATTATATAATGAGGCTCAATAGTTTATTTGTTCTCCATATTCACATTTTGTTAAGGTATAATAGATGTAAACAATTTCAATATTTTTCTTTTTCTCTATCACCAAATTTTAGGTTACTTCTTCACTAAGAAACTAAAATAAAAGACTTTTAATTAATGACACATATTTCTTAAACATTGGTAATAATTAAAATTATATAATGAGGATCGGTAGTATAGTTATTCACCATACTCATATGGTATTATGGTATAATAGATGTAAACAATTTTAATATTTTTCTTATTCTCCGTCAACAAATTTTAGGTTACTTCATCACTAAGAAACTAAGTTAAAAGACTATTAATTAATAACACATATTTCATAAACATTGGTAATAATTAAAATTATATAATGAGGCTCCATGGTATATTTATTCACAATACTCATATGGTATTATGATATAATAGATGTAAACAATTTGAATATTTTCAACTTCTCTGTCACTAATTTTTAGGTTACTTCATCACTTAGAAACTAAGTTAAAAGACTATTAATTATTGAAAAATATGTCATACACATTGGTAATAATTCAAATTATATAATGAGGCTCGATAGTTTATCTGTTCTCCATATTCACATTGTGTTATGGTATAATTTATGTAAACAATTTCAATATTTTTCTTCTTCTCCATCACCCAATTTTAGGTTACTTCTTCACTAAGAAACTAAGTTAAAAGATTTTTAATTAATGACACATATTTCAGAAGCATTGGTAATAATTAAAACTATATAATGAGGCTCGATAGTTTCTTTATTCACGATACTCATATGGTATTATGGTATAATAGATTTAAATAATTTCAATATTTTTCTTCTTCTCCGTCATTAAATTTTAGGTTACTTCATCACTAAGAAACTAAGTTAAATGACTATTATTTAATGACACATATTTGATATACATTGGTAATAAATAAAAATTATATAATGAGGCTCTATAGCATATTTACTGACTATACTCATATGGTATGATGGTATAATAGATGTGAACAATTTGAATATTTTTCTTCTTCTCCGTCACCAAATTTTATGTTACTTCATCACTAAGAAACTAAATTAAAAGACTAATAATTAATGACACATATTTCATAAAAATTGGTAAGAATTAAAATTATATAATGAGGCTCAATAGTTTATTTGTTCTCCATATTCACATTGTGTTAAGGTATAATAGATGTAAACAATTTCAATATTTTTCTTTTTCTCTATCACCAAATTTTAGGTTACTTCTTCACTAAGAAACTAAAATAAACGACTTTTAATTAATGACACATATTTCATAAACATTGGTAATAATTAAAATTATATAATGAGGATCGGTAGTATAGTTATTCACCATAATCATATGGTATTATGGTATAATAGATGTTAATAATTTGAATATTTTTCTTATTCTCCGTCAACAAATTTTAGGTTACTTCATCACTAAGAAACTAAGTTAAAAGACCATTAATTAATGACACATATTTCATATACATTAGTAATAATTAAAATTATATAACAATACTCGATAGTTTATTTGTTCTCCATATTCACATTGTGTATGGTATAATAGATTTAAACAATTTCAATATTTTTCTTCTTCTCCATCACCAAATTTTAGAGTACTTCTTCACTAAGAAACTAAGTTAAAAGACTTTTAATTAATTACACATATTTCATAAACATCGGTAATAATTCAAATTATATAATGAGGCTCGATAGTATATTTATTCACCATACTCATATGATATTATGGTATAATATATGTATTTAATTTCAATATTTTTCTTCTTCTCTGTCAACAAATTTTAGGTTACTTCATCACTAAGAAACTAAGTTAAAAGACTATAAATTAATGACACATATTTCATATTCAATGGTAATAATTAAAAATCATATAATGAGGCTCTATAACATATTTACTCACATGTGAACAATTTGAATATTTTTCTTCTTCCAGTCACCAAATTTTAGGTTACTTCATCACTAAAAAACTAAGTTAAAAGACTAATAATTAATGACACATATTTCATATACATTGGTAAGAATTAAAATTATGTAACAAGGCTCTATAGTTTATTTGTTCTTCATATTCACATTGTGTTATGGTATAATAGATGTAAAAAATTTCAATACTTTTCTTTTTCTCCAGCATCAAATTTTAGGTTACTTCTTCACTAAGAAACTAAGTTAAAAGACTATTAATTAATAACACATATTTCATAAACATTGGTAATAAATAAAATTATATAATGAGGCTCCATGGTATATTTATTCACCATACTCATATGGTATTATGGTATAATACATGTAAACAATTTCAATATTTTTCTTCTTCTCTGTCACTAAATTTTAGGTTACTTCATCACTAAGAAACTAAGTTAAAATACTTTTAATTAATTACACATATTTCATAAACATTTGTAATAATTCAAATTATATAATGAGGCTCGATAATATATGTATTCACCGTACTCATATGGTATTATGGTATAATAGATGTAATTAATTTTAATATTTTTCTTCTTCTCCGTCACCAAATTTTAGGTTACTTCATCACTAAGAAACTAAGTTAAAAGACTATTAATTAATGACACATATTTGATATACATTGGTAATAATTAAAAATTATATAATGAGGCTCTATAGCATATTTACTGACTATACTCATATGGTATGATGGTATAATAGATGTGAACAATTTGAATATTTTTCTTCTTCTCCATCACCAAATTTTATGTTACATCATCACTAAGAAACTAAGTTAAAAGACTAATAATTAATGACACATATTTCATATACATTGGTAAGAATTAAAATTATATAATGAGGCTCAATAGTTTATTTGTTCTCCATATTCACATTGTGTTAAGGTATAATAGATGTAAACAATTTCAATATTTTTCTTCTTCTTTATCACACAAATTTTAGGTTACTTCTTCACTAATAAACTAAAATAAAAGACTTTTAATTAATGACACATATTTCATAAACATTGGTAATAATTAAAATTATATAATGAGGCTCGATAGTATAGTTATTCACCATACTCATATGGTCTTATGGTATAACAGATGTAAACAATTTGAATATTTTTCTTATTCTCTGTCACTAAATTTTAGGTTATTTCATCACTAAGAAACTAAGTTAAAAGACTATCAATTAATGACAAATATTTCATACACATTGGTAATAATTCAAATTATATAATGAGGCTCGATAGTTTATTTGTTCTCCATATTCACATTGTGTTATGATATAATTGATGTAAACAATTTCAATATTTTTCTTCTTCTCCATCACCAAATTTTAGGTTACTTCTTCACTAAGAAACTAAGTTAAAAGATTTTTAATTAATGACACATATTTCATAAACATTGGTAATAATTAAAATTATATAATGAGGCTCAATAGAATATTTATTCACGATACTCATATGGTATTATGGTATAATAGATTTAAATAATTTCAATATTTTTCTTCTTCTCCGTCACTAAATATTAGGTTACTTCATCACTAAGAAACTAAGTTAAAAGACTATTAATTAATGACACATATTTGATATACATTGGTAATAATTAAAAATTATATAATGAGGCTCTATAGCATATTTACTGACTATACTCATATGGTATGATGGTATAATAGATGTGAACAATTTGAATATTTTTCTTCTTTTCCGTCACCAAATTTTATGTTACTTCATCACTAAGAATCTAAGTTAAAAGATTAATAATTAATGACACATATTTCATATACATTGGTAAGAATTAAAATTATATAATGAGGCTCAATAGTTTATTTGTTCTCCATATTCACATTGTGTTAAGGTATAATAGATGTAAAAAAATTCAATATTTTTATTTTTCTCCATCACCAATTTTTAGGTTACTTCTTCACTAAGAAACTAAGTTAAAAGACTATTAATTAATAACACATATTTCATAAACAATGGTAATAATTAAAATTATATAATGAGGCTCCATGGTATATTTATTCACAATACTCATATGGTATTATGATATAATAGATGTAAACAATTTGAATATTTTTCTTCTTCTCTGTCACTAAATTTTAGTTTACCTCATCACTAATAAACTAAGTTAAAATACTATTAATTAATGAAAAATAATTCATACACATTGGTAATAATTCAAATTATATAATGAGGCTCGATAGTTTATTTGTTCTCCATATTCACATTGTGTTATGGTATAATTGATGAAAACAATTTCAATATTTTTCTTCTTCTCCATCACCAAATTTTAGGTTAATTCTTCACTAAGAAACTAAGTTAAAAGATTTTTGATTAATGACACATATTTCATAAACATTGGTAATAATTAAAATTATATAATGAGGCTCGATAATATATTTATTCACCATACTCATATGGTATTATGGTATAATAGATTTAAATAATTTCAATATTTTTCTTTTTCTCCGTCACTAAGTTTTAGGTTACTTCATCACTAAGAAACTAAGTTAAAAGACTATTAATTAATGACACATATTTGATATACATTGGTAATAATTATAAATTATATAATTAGGCTCTATAGCATATTTACTGACTATACTCATATGGTATGATGGTATAATAGATGTGAACAATTTGAATATTTTTCTTCTTTTCCGTCACCAAATTTTATGTTACTTCATCACTAAGAAACTAAGTTAAAAGACTAATAATTAATGACACATATTTCATATACATTGGTATGAATTAAAATTATATAATGAGGCTCAATAGTTTATTTGTTCTCCATATTCACATTGTGTTAAGGTATAATAGATGTAAAAAAATTCAATATTTTTCTTTTTCTCCATCACCAATTTTTAGGTTACTTCTTCACTAAGAAACTAAGTTAAAAGACTATTAATTAATAACACATATTTCATAAACAATGGTAATAATTAAAATTATATAATGAGGCACCATGGTATATTTATTCACAATACTCATATAGTATTATGATATAATAGATGTAAACAATTTGAATATTTTTCTTCTTCTCTGTCACTAAATTTTAGTTTACCTCATCACTAATAAACTAAGTTAAAATACTATTAATTAATGAAAAATAATTCATACACATTGGTAATAATTCAAATTATATAATGAGGCTCGATAGTTTATTTGTTCTCCATATTCACATTGTGTTATGGTATAATTGATGAAAACAATTTCAATATTTTTCTTCTTCTCCATCACCAAATTTTAGGTTAATTCTTCACTAAGAAACTAAGTTAAAAGATTTTTGATTAATGACACATATTTCATAAACATTGGTAATAATTAAAATTATATAATGAGGCTCGATAATATATTTATTCACCATACTCATATGGTATTATGGTATAATAGATTTAAATAATTTCAATATTTTTCTTTTTCTCCGTCACTAAGTTTTAGGTTACTTCATCACTAAGAAACTAAGTTAAAAGACTATTAATTAATGACACATATTTGATATACATTGGTAATAATTATAAATTATATAATGAGGCTCTATAGCATATTTACTGACTATACTCATATGGTATGATGGTATAATAGATGTGAACAATTTGAATATTTTTCTTCTTTTCCGTCACCAAATTTTATGTTACTTCATCACTAAGAATCTAAGTTAAAAGATTAATAATTAATGACACATATTTCATATACATTGGTAAGAATTAAAATTATATAATGAGGCTCAATAGTTTATTTGTTCTCCATATTCACATTGTGTTAAGGTATAATAGATGTAAAAAAATTCAATATTTTTATTTTTCTCCATCACCAATTTTTAGGTTACTTCTTCACTAAGAAACTAAGTTAAAAGACTATTAATTAATAACACATATTTCATAAACAATGGTAATAATTAAAATTATATAATGAGGCTCCATGGTATATTTATTCACAATACTCATATGGTATTATGATATAATAGATGTAAACAATTTGAATATTTTTCTTCTTCTCTGTCACTAAATTTTAGTTTACCTCATCACTAATAAACTAAGTTAAAATACTATTAATTAATGAAAAATAATTCATACACATTGGTAATAATTCAAATTATATAATGAGGCTCGATAGTTTATTTGTTCTCCATATTCACATTGTGTTATGGTATAATTGATGAAAACAATTTCAATATTTTTCTTCTTCTCCATCACCAAATTTTAGGTTAATTCTTCACTAAGAAACTAAGTTAAAAGATTTTTGATTAATGACACATATTTCATAAACATTGGTAATAATTAAAATTATATAATGAGGCTCGATAATATATTTATTCACCATACTCATATGGTATTATGGTATAATAGATTTAAATAATTTCAATATTTTTCTTTTTCTCCGTCACTAAGTTTTAGGTTACTTCATCACTAAGAAACTAAGTTAAAAGACTATTAATTAATGACACATATTTGATATACATTGGTAATAATTATAAATTATATAATTAGGCTCTATAGCATATTTACTGACTATACTCATATGGTATGATGGTATAATAGATGTGAACAATTTGAATATTTTTCTTCTTTTCCGTCACCAAATTTTATGTTACTTCATCACTAAGAAACTAAGTTAAAAGACTAATAATTAATGACACATATTTCATATACATTGGTATGAATTAAAATTATATAATGAGGCTCAATAGTTTATTTGTTCTCCATATTCACATTGTGTTAAGGTATAATAGATGTAAAAAAATTCAATATTTTTCTTTTTCTCCATCACCAATTTTTAGGTTACTTCTTCACTAAGAAACTAAGTTAAAAGACTATTAATTAATAACACATATTTCATAAACAATGGTAATAATTAAAATTATATAATGAGGCACCATGGTATATTTATTCACAATACTCATATGGTATTATGATATAATAGATGTAAACAATTTGAATATTTTTCTTCTTCTCTGTCACTAAATTTTAGTTTACCTCATCACTAATAAACTAAGTTAAAATACTATTAATTAATGAAAAATAATTCATACACATTGGTAATAATTCAAATTATATAATGAGGCTCGATAGTTTATTTGTTCTCCATATTCACATTGTGTTATGGTATAATTGATGAAAACAATTTCAATATTTTTCTTCTTCTCCATCACCAAATTTTAGGTTAATTCTTCACTAAGAAACTAAGTTAAAAGATTTTTGATTAATGACACATATTTCATAAACATTGGTAATAATTAAAATTATATAATGAGGCTCGATAATATATTTATTCACCATACTCATATGGTATTATGGTATAATAGATTTAAATAATTTCAATATTTTTCTTTTTCTCCGTCACTAAGTTTTAGGTTACTTCATCACTAAGAAACTAAGTTAAAAGACTATTAATTAATGACACATATTTGATATACATTGGTAATAATTAAAAATTATATAATGAGGCTCTATAGCATATTTACTGACTATACTCATATGGTATGATGGTATAATAGATGTGAACAATTTGAATATTTTTCTTCTTTTCCGTCACCAAATTTTATGTTACTTCATCACTAAGAATCTAAGTTAAAAGATTAATAATTAATGACACATATTTCATATACATTGGTAAGAATTAAAATTATATAATGAGGCTCAATAGTTTATTTGTTCTCCATATTCACATTGTGTTAAGGTATAATAGATGTAAAAAAATTCAATATTTTTATTTTTCTCCATCACCAATTTTTAGGTTACTTTTTCACTAAGAAACTAAGTTAAAAGACTATTAATTAATAACACATATTTCATAAACAATGGTAATAATTAAAATTATATAATGAGGCTCCATGGTATATTTATTCACAATACTCATATGGTATTATGATATAATAGATGTAAACAATTTGAATATTTTTCTTCTTCTCTGTCACTAAATTTTAGTTTACCTCATCACTAATAAACTAAGTTAAAATACTATTAATTAATGAAAAATAATTCATACACATTGGTAATAATTCAAATTATATAATGAGGCTCGATATTTTATTTGTTCTCCATATTCACATTGTGTTATGGTATAATTGATGAAAACAATTTCAATATTTTTCTTCTTCTCCATCACCAAATTTTAAGTTAATTCTTCACTAAGAAACTAAGTTAAAAGATTTTTGATTAATGACACATATTTCATAAACATTGGTAATAATTAAAATTATATAATGAGGCTCGATAATATATTTATTCACCATACTCATATGGTATTATGGTATAATAGATTTAAATAATTTCAATATTTTTCTTTTTCTCCGTCACTAAGTTTTAGGTTACTTCATCACTAAGAAACTAAGTTAAAAGACTATTAATTAATGACACATATTTGATATACATTGGTAATAATTAAAAATTATATAATGAGGCTCTATAGCATATTTACTGACTATACTCATATGGTATGATGGTATAATAGATGTGAACAATTTGAATATTTTTCTTCTTTTCCGTCACCAAATTTTATGTTACTTCATCACTAAGAATCTAAGTTAAAAGATTAATAATTAATGACACATATTTCATATACATTGGTAAGAATTAAAATTATATAATGAGGCTCAATAGTTTATTTGTTCTCCATATTCACATTGTGTTAAGGTATAATAGATGTAAAAAAATTCAATATTTTTATTTTTCTCCATCATCAATTTTTAGGTTACTTTTTCACTAAGAAACTAAGTTAAAAGACTATTAATTAATAACACATATTTCATAAACAATGGTAATAATTAAAATTATATAATGAGGCTCCATGGTATATTTATTCACAATACTCATATGGTATTATGATATAATAGATGTAAACAATTTGAATATTTTTCTTCTTCTCTGTCAATAAATTTTAGTTTACCTCATCACTAATAAACTAAGTTAAAATACTATTAATTAATGAAAAATATTTCATACACATTGGTAATAATTCAAATTATATAATGAGGCTCGATAGTTTATTTGTTCTCCATATTCACATTGTGTTATGGTATAATTGATGAAAACAATTTCAATATTTTTCTTCTTCTCCATCACCAAATTTTAAGTTAATTCTTCACTAAGAAACTAAGTTAAAAGATTTTTGATTAATGACACATATTTCATAAACATTGGTAATAATTAAAATTATATAATGAGGCTCGATAGTATATTTATTCACCATACTCATATGGTATTATGGTATAATAGATTTAAATAATTTCAATATTTTTCTTTTTCTCCGTCACTAAATTTTAGGTTACTTCATCACTAAGAAACTAAGTTAAAAGACTATTAATTAATGACACATATTTGATATACATTGGTAATAATTAAAAATTATATAATGAGGCTCTATAGCATATTTACTGACTATACTAATATGGTATGATGGTATAATAGATGAGAACAATTTGAATATTTTTCTTCTTCTCCGTCACTAAATTTTATGTTACTTCATCATTAAGAAACTAAGTTAAAAGAATAATAATTAATGACACATATTTCATATACATTGGTAAGAATTAAAATTTTATAATGAGGCTCAATAGTTTATTTGTTCTCCATATTCACATTGTGTTAAGGTATAATAGATGTAAACAATTTCAATATTTTTCTTTTTCTCCATCACCAATTTTTAGGTTACTTCTTCACTAAGAAACTAAGTTAAAATACTATTAATTAATAACACATATTTCATAAACAATGGTAATTATTAAAATTATATAATGAAGCTCCATGGTATATTTATTCACAATACTCATATGGTATTATGATATAATAGATGTAAACAATTTGAATATTTTTCTTCTTCTCTGTCACTAAATTTTAGTTTACCTCATCACTAATAAACTAAGTTAAAATACTATTAATTAATGAAAAATATTTCATACACATTGGTAATAATTCAAATTATATAATGAGCCTCGATAGTTTATTTGTTCTCCATATTCACATTGTGTTATGGTATAATTGATGAAAACAATTTCAATATTTTTCTTCTTCTCCATCACCAAATTTTAAGTTAATTCTTCACTAAGAAACTAAGTTAAAAGATTTTTGATTAATGACACATATTTCAGAAACATTGGTAATAATTAAAATTATATAATGAGGCTCGATAGTATATTTATTCACCATACTTATATGGTATTATGGTATAATAGATTTAAATAATTTCAATATTTTTCTTCTTCTCCGTCACTAAATATTAGGTTACTTCATCACTAAGAAACTAAGTTAAAAGACTATTAATTAATGACACATATTTGATATACATTGGTAATAATTAAAAATTATATAATGAGGCTCTATAGCATATTTACTGACTATACTCATATGGTATGATGGTATAATAGATGAGAACAATTTGAATATTTTTCTTCTTCTCCGTCACCAAATTTTATGTTACTTCATCACTAAGAAACTAAGTTAAAAGACTAATAATTAATGACACATATTTCATATACATTGGTATGAATTAAAATTATATAATGAGGCTCAATAGTTTATTTGTTCTCCATATTCACATTGTGTTAAGGTATAATAGATGTAAAAAAATTCAATATTTTTATTTTTCTCCATCACCAATTTTTAGGTTACTTCTTCACTAAGAAACTAAGTTAAAAGACTATTAATTAATAACACATATTTCATAAACAATGGTAATAATTAAAATTATATAATGAGGCTCCATGGTATATTTATTCACAATACTCATATGGTATTATGATATAATAAATGTAAACAATTTGAATATTTTTCTTCTTCTCTGTCACTAAATTTTAGTTTACCTCATCACTAATAAACTAAGTTAAAATACTATTAATTAATGAAAAATATTTCATACACATTGGTAATAATTCAAATTATATAATGAGCCTAGATAGTTTATTTGTTCTCCATATTCACATTGTGTTATGGTATAATTGATGAAAACAATTTCAATATTTTTCTTCTTCTCCATCACCAAATTTTAAGTTAATTCTTCACTAAGAAACTAAGTTAAAAGATTTTTCATTAATGACACATATTTCATAAACATTGGTAATAATTAAAATTATATAATGAGGCTCGATAGTATATTTATTCACCATACTCATATGGTATTATGGTATAATAGATTTAAATAATTTCAATATTTTTCTTTTTCTCCGTCACTAAATTTTAGGTTACTTCATCACTAAGAAACTAAGTTAAAAGACTATTAATTAATGACACATATTTGATATACATTGGTAATAATTAAAAATTATATAATGAGGCTCTATAGCATATTTACTGACTATACTCATATGGTATGATGGTATAATAGATGAGAACAATTTGAATATTTTTCTTCTTTTCCGTCACCAAATTTTATGTTACTTCATCACTAAGAATCTAAGTTAAAAGATTAATAATTAATGACACATATTTCATATACATTGGTAAGAATTAAAATTATATAATGAGGCTCAATAGTTTATTTGTTCTCCATATTCACATTGTGTTAAGGTATAATAGATGTAAAAAAATTCAATATTTTTATTTTTCTCCATCACCAATTTTTAGGTTACTTTTTCACTAAGAAACTAAGTTAAAAGACTATTAATTAATAACACATATTTCATAAACAATGGTAATAATTAAAATTATATAATGAGGCTCCATGGTATATTTATTCACAATACTCATATGGTATTATGATATAATAGATGTAAACAATTTGAATATTTTTCTTCTTCTCTGTCACTAAATTTTAGTTTACCTCATCACTAATAAACTAAGTTAAAATACTATTAATTAATGAAAAATAATTCATACACATTGGTAATAATTCAAATTATATAATGAGGCTCGATATTTTATTTGTTCTCCATATTCACATTGTGTTATGGTATAATTGATGAAAACAATTTCAATATTTTTCTTCTTCTCCATCACCAAATTTTAAGTTAATTCTTCACTAAGAAACTAAGTTAAAAGATTTTTGATTAATGACACATATTTCATAAACATTGGTAATAATTAAAATTATATAATGAGGCTCGATAGTATATTTATTCACCATACTCATATGGTATTATGGTATAATAGATTTAAATAATTTCAATATTTTTCTTTTTCTCCGTCACTAAGTTTTAGGTTACTTCATCACTAAGAAACTAAGTTAAAAGACTATTAATTAATGACACATATTTGATATACATTGGTAATAATTAAAAATTATATAATGAGGCTCTATAGCATATTTACTGACTATACTCATATGGTATGATGGTATAATAGATGTGAACAATTTGAATATTTTTCTTCTTTTCCGTCACCAAATTTTATGTTACTTCATCACTAAGAATCTAAGTTAAAAGATTAATAATTAATGACACATATTTCATATACATTGGTAAGAATTAAAATTATATAATGAGGCTCAATAGTTTATTTGTTCTCCATATTCACATTGTGTTAAGGTATAATAGATGTAAAAAAATTCAATATTTTTATTTTTCTCCATCATCAATTTTTAGGTTACTTTTTCACTAAGAAACTAAGTTAAAAGACTATTAATTAATAACACATATTTCATAAACAATGGTAATAATTAAAATTATATAATGAGGCTCCATGGTATATTTATTCACAATACTCATATGGTATTATGATATAATAGATGTAAACAATTTGAATATTTTTCTTCTTCTCTGTCAATAAATTTTAGTTTACCTCATCACTAATAAACTAAGTTAAAATACTATTAATTAATGAAAAATATTTCATACACATTGGTAATAATTCAAATTATATAATGAGGCTCGATAGTTTATTTGTTCTCCATATTCACATTGTGTTATGGTATAATTGATGAAAACAATTTCAATATTTTTCTTCTTCTCCATCACCAAATTTTAAGTTAATTCTTCACTAAGAAACTAAGTTAAAAGATTTTTGATTAATGACACATATTTCATAAACATTGGTAATAATTAAAATTATATAATGAGGCTCGATAGTATATTTATTCACCATACTCATATGGTATTATGGTATAATAGATTTAAATAATTTCAATATTTTTCTTTTTCTCCGTCACTAAATTTTAGGTTACTTCATCACTAAGAAACTAAGTTAAAAGACTATTAATTAATGACACATATTTGATATACATTGGTAATAATTAAAAATTATATAATGAGGCTCTATAGCATATTTACTGACTATACTAATATGGTATGATGGTATAATAGATGAGAACAATTTGAATATTTTTCTTCTTCTCCGTCACTAAATTTTATGTTACTTCATCATTAAGAAACTAAGTTAAAAGACTAATAATTAATGACACATATTTCATATACATTGGTAAGAATTAAAATTTTATAATGAGGCTCAATAGTTTATTTGTTCTCCATATTCACATTGTGTTAAGGTATAATAGATGTAAACAATTTCAATATTTTTCTTTTTCTCCATCACCAATTTTTAGGTTACTTCTTCACTAAGAAACTAAGTTAAAATACTATTAATTAATAACACATATTTCATAAACAATGGTAATTATTAAAATTATATAATGAAGCTCCATGGTATATTTATTCACAATACTCATATGGTATTATGATATAATAGATGTAAACAATTTGAATATTTTTCTTCTTCTCTGTCACTAAATTTTCGTTTACCTCATCACTAATAAACTAAGTTAAAATACTATTAATTAATGAAAAATATTTCATACACATTGGTAATAATTCAAATTATATAATGAGCCTCGATAGTTTATTTGTTCTCCATATTCACATTGTGTTATGGTATAATTGATGAAAACAATTTCAATATTTTTCTTCTTCTCCATCACCAAATTTTAAGTTAATTCTTCACTAAGAAACTAAGTTAAAAGATTTTTGATTAATGACACATATTTCAGAAACATTGGTAATAATTAAAATTATATAATGAGGCTCGATAGTATATTTATTCACCATACTTATATGGTATTATGGTATAATAGATTTAAATAATTTCAATATTTTTCTTCTTCTCCGTCACTAAATATTAGGTTACTTCATCACTAAGAAACTAAGTTAAAAGACTATTAATTAATGACACATATTTGATATACATTGGTAATAATTAAAAATTATATAATGAGGCTCTATAGCATATTTACTGACTATACTCATATGGTATGATGGTATAATAGATGAGAACAATTTGAATATTTTTCTTCTTCTCCGTCACCAAATTTTATGTTACTTCATCACTAAGAAACTAAGTTAAAAGACTAATAATTAATGACACATATTTCATATACATTGGTATGAATTAAAATTATATAATGAGGCTCAATAGTTTATTTGTTCTCCATATTCACATTGTGTTAAGGTATAATAGATGTAAAAAAATTCAATATTTTTATTTTTCTCCATCACCAATTTTTAGGTTACTTCTTCACTAAGAAACTAAGTTAAAAGACTATTAATTAATAACACATATTTCATAAACAATGGTAATAATTAAAATTATATAATGAGGCTCCATGGTATATTTATTCACAATACTCATATGGTATTATGATATAATAAATGTAAACAATTTGAATATTTTTCTTCTTCTCTGTCACTAAATTTTAGTTTACCTCATCACTAATAAACTAAGTTAAAATACTATTAATTAATGAAAAATATTTCATACACATTGGTAATAATTCAAATTATATAATGAGCCTAGATAGTTTATTTGTTCTCCATATTCACATTGTGTTATGGTATAATTGATGAAAACAATTTCAATATTTTTCTTCTTCTCCATCACCAAATTTTAAGTTAATTCTTCACTAAGAAACTAAGTTAAAAGATTTTTCATTAATGACACATATTTCATAAACATTGGTAATAATTAAAATTATATAATGAGGCTCGATAGTATATTTATTCACCATACTCATATGGTATTATGGTATAATAGATTTAAATAATTTCAATATTTTTCTTTTTCTCCGTCACTAAATTTTAGGTTACTTCATCACTAAGAAACTAAGTTAAAAGACTATTAATTAATGACACATATTTGATATACATTGGTAATAATTAAAAATTATATAATGAGGCTCTATAGCATATTTACTGACTATACTCATATGGTATGATGGTATAATAGATGAGAACAATTTGAATATTTTTCTTCTTTTCCGTCACCAAATTTTATGTTACTTCATCACTAAGAATCTAAGTTAAAAGATTAATAATTAATGACACATATTTCATATACATTGGTAAGAATTAAAATTATATAATGAGGCTCAATAGTTTATTTGTTCTCCATATTCACATTGTGTTAAGGTATAATAGATGTAAAAAAATTCAATATTTTTATTTTTCTCCATCACCAATTTTTAGGTTACTTTTTCACTAAGAAACTAAGTTAAAAGACTATTAATTAATAACACATATTTCATAAACAATGGTACTAATTAAAATTATATAATGAGGCTCCATGGTATATTTATTCACAATACTCATATGGTATTATGATATAATAGATGTAAACAATTTGAATATTTTTCTTCTTCTCTGTCACTAAATTTTAGTTTACCTCATCACTAATAAACTAAGTTAAAATACTATTAATTAATGAAAAATATTTCATACACATTGGTAATAATTCAAATTATATAATGAGGCTCGATAGTTTATTTGTTCTCCATATTCACATTGTGTTATGGTATAATTGATGAAAACAATTTCAATATTTTTCTTCTTCTCCATCACCAAATTTTAAGTTAATTCTTCACTAAGAAACTAAGTTAAAAGATTTTTGATTAATGACACATATTTCATAAACATTGGTAATAATTAAAATTATATAATGAGGCTCGATAGTATATTTATTCACCATACTCATATGGTATTATGGTATAATAGATTTAAATAATTTCAATATTTTTCTTTTTCTCCGTCACTAAATTTTAGGTTACTTCATCACTAAGAAACTAAGTTAAAAGACTATTAATTAATGACACATATTTGATATACATTGGTAATAATTAAAAATTATATAATGAGGCTCTATAGCATATTTACTGACTATACTCATATGGTATGATGGTATAATAGATGAGAACAATTTGAATATTTTTCTTCTTTTCCGTCACCAAATTTTATGTTACTTCATCACTAAGAATCTAAGTTAAAAGATTAATAATTAATGACACATATTTCATATACATTGGTAAGAATTAAAATTATATAATGAGGCTCAATAGTTTATTTGTTCTCCATATTCACATTGTGTTAAGGTATAATAGATGTAAAAAAATTCAATATTTTTATTTTTCTCCATCACCAATTTTTAGGTTACTTCTTCACTAAGAAACTAAGTTAAAAGACTATTAATTAATAACACATATTTCATAAACAATGGTAATAATTAAAATTATATAATGAGGCTCCATGGTATATTTATTCACAATACTCATATGGTATTATGATATAATAGATGTAAACAATTTGAATATTTTTCTTCTTCTCTGTCACTAAATTTTTGTTTACCTCATCACTAATAAACTAAGTTAAAATACTATTAATTAATGAAAAATATTTCATACACATTGGTAATAATTCAAATTATATAATGAGGCTCGATAGTTTATTTGTTCTCCATATTCACATTGTGTTATGGTATAATTGATGAAAACAATTTCAATATTTTTCTTCTTCTCCATCACCAAATTTTAAGTTAATTCTTCACTAAGAAACTAAGTTAAAAGATTTTTGATTAATGACACATATTTCATAAACATTGGTAATAATTAAAATTATATAATGAGGCTCGATAGTATATTTATTCACCATACTCAGATGGTATTATGGTATAATAGATTTAAATAATTTCAATATTTTTCTTTTTCTCCGTCACTAAATTTTAGGTTACTTCATCACTAAGAAACTAAGTTAAAAGACTATTAATTAATGACACATATTTGATATACATTGGTAATAATTAAAAATTATATAATGAGGCTCTATAGCATATTTAATGACTATACTCATATGGTATGATGGTATAATAGATGAGAACAATTTGAATATTTTTCTTCTTCTCCGTCACCAAATTTTATGTTACTTCATCACTAAGAATCTAAGTTAAAAGATTAATAATTAATGACACATATTTCATATACATTGGTAAGAATTAAAATTATATAATGAGGCTCAATAGTTTATTTGTTCTCCATATTCACATTGTGTTAAGGTATAATAGATGTAAAAAAATTCAATATTTTTATTTTTCTCCATCACCAATTTTTAGGTTACTTTTTCACTAAGAAACTAAGTTAAAAGACTATTAATTAATAACACATATTTCATAAACAATGGTAATAATTAAAATTATATAATGAGGCTCCATGGTATATTTATTCACAATACTCATATGGTATTATGATATAATAGATGTAAACAATTTGAATATTTTTCTTCTTCTCTGTCACTAAATTTTAGTTTACCTCATCACTAATAAACTAAGTTAAAATACTATTAATTAATGAAAAATATTTCATACACATTGGTAATAATTCAAATTATATAATGAGGCTCGATAGTTTATTTGTTCTCCATATTCACATTGTGTTATGGTATAATTGATGAAAACAATTTCAATATTTTTCTTCTTCTCCATCACCAAATTTTAAGTTAATTCTTCACTAAGAAACTAAGTTAAAAGATTTTTGATTAATGACACATATTTCATAAACATTGGTAATAATTAAAATTATATAATGAGGCTCGATAGTATATTTATTCACCATACTCATATGGTATTATGGTATAATAGATTTAAATAATTTCAATATTTTTCTTTTTCTCCGTCACTAAATTTTAGGTTACTTCATCACTAAGAAACTAAGTTAAAAGACTATTAATTAATGACACATATTTGATATACATTGGTAATAATTAAAAATTATATAATGAGGCTCTATAGCATATTTACTGACTATACTCATATGGTATGATGGTATAATAGATGAGAACAATTTGAATATTTTTCTTCTTCTCCGTCACCAAATTTTATGTTACTTCATCACTAAGAATCTAAGTTAAAAGATTAATAATTAATGACACATATTTCATATACATTGGTAAGAATTAAAATTATATAATGAGGCTCAATAGTTTATTTGTTCTCCATATTCACATTGTGTTAAGGTATAATAGATGTAAAAAAATTCAATATTTTTATTTTTCTCCATCACCAATTTTTAGGTTACTTTTTCACTAAGAAACTAAGTTAAAAGACTATTAATTAATAACACATATTTCATAAACAATGGTAATAATTAAAATTATATAATGAGGCTCCATGGTATATTTATTCACAATACTCATATGGTATTATGATATAATAGATGTAAACAATTTGAATATTTTTCTTCTTCTCTGTCACTAAATTTTTGTTTACCTCATCACTAATAAACTAAGTTAAAATACTATTAATTAATGAAAAATATTTCATACACATTGGTAATAATTCAAATTATATAATGAGGCTCGATAGTTTATTTGTTCTCCATATTCACATTGTGTTATGGTATAATTGATGAAAACAATTTCAATATTTTTCTTCTTCTCCATCACCAAATTTTAAGTTAATTCTTCACTAAGAAACTAAGTTAAAAGATTTTTGATTAATGACACATATTTCATAAACATTGGTAATAATTAAAATTATATAATGAGGCTCGATAGTATATTTATTCACCATACTCATATGGTATTATGGTATAATAGATTTAAATAATTTCAATATTTTTCTTTTTCTCCGTCACTAAATTTTAGGTTACTTCATCACTAAGAAACTAAGTTAAAAGACTATTAATTAATGACACATATTTGATATACATTGGTAATAATTAAAAATTATATAATGAGGCTCTATAGCATATTTAATGACTATACTCATATGGTATGATGGTATAATAGATGAGAACAATTTGAATATTTTTCTTCTTCTCCGTCACCAAATTTTATGTTACTTCATCACTAAGAATCTAAGTTAAAAGATTAATAATTAATGACACATATTTCATATACATTGGTAAGAATTAAAATTATATAATGAGGCTCAATAGTTTATTTGTTCTCCATATTCACATTGTGTTAAGGTATAATAGATGTAAAAAAATTCAATATTTTTATTTTTCTCCATCACCAATTTTTAGGTTACTTTTTCACTAAGAAACTAAGTTAAAAGACTATTAATTAATAACACATATTTCATAAACAATGGTAATAATTAAAATTATATAATGAGGCTCCATGGTATATTTATTCACAATACTCATATGGTATTATGATATAATAGATGTAAACAATTTGAATATTTTTCTTCTTCTCTGTCACTAAATTTTTGTTTACCTCATCACTAATAAACTAAGTTAAAATACTATTAATTAATGAAAAATATTTCATACACATTGGTAATAATTCAAATTATATAATGAGGCTCGATAGTTTATTTGTTCTCCATATTCACATTGTGTTATGGTATAATTGATGAAAACAATTTCAATATTTTTCTTCTTCTCCATCACCAAATTTTAAGTTAAATCTTCACTAAGAAACTAAGTTAAAAGATTTTTGATTAATGACACATATTTCATAAACATTGGTAATAATTAAAATTATATAATGAGGCTCGATAGTATATTTATTCACCATACTCAGATGGTATTATGGTATAATAGATTTAAATAATTTCAATATTTTTCTTTTTCTCCGTCACTAAATTTTAGGTTACTTCATCACTAAGAAACTAAGTTAAAAGACTATTAATTAATGACACATATTTGATATACATTGGTAATAATTAAAAATTATATAATGAGGCTCTATAGCATATTTACTGACTATACTCATATGGTATGATGGTATAATAGATGAGAACAATTTGAATATTTTTCTTCTTCTCCGTCACCAAATTTTATGTTACTTCATCACTAAGAAACTAAGTTAAAAGACTAATAATTAATGACACATATTTCATATACATTGGTAAGAATTAAAATTATATAATGAGGCTCAATAGTTTATTTGTTCTCCATATTCACATTGTGTTAAGGTATAATAGATGTAAACAATTTCAATATTTTTCTTTTTCTCCATCACCAATTTTTAGGTTACTTCTTCACAAAGAAACTAAGTTAAAATACTATTAATTAATAACACATATTTCATAAACAATGGTAATAATTAAAATTATATAATGAGGCTCCATGGTATATTTATTCACAATACTCATATGGTATTATGATATAATAGATGTAAACAATTTGAATATTTTTCTTCTTCTCTGTCACTAAATTTTTGTTTACCTCATCACTAATAAACTAAGTTAAAATACTATTAATTAATGAAAAATATTTCATACACATTGGTAATAATTCAAATTATATAATGAGGCTCGATAGTTTATTTGTTCTCCATATTCACATTGTGTTATGGTATAATTGATGAAAACAATTTCAATATTTTTCTTCTTCTCCATCACCAAATTTTAAGTTAAATCTTCACTAAGAAACTAAGTTAAAAGATTTTTGATTAATGACACATATTTCATAAACATTGGTAATAATTAAAATTATATAATGAGGCTCGATAGTATATTTATTCACCATACTCAGATGGTATTATGGTATAATAGATTTAAATAATTTCAATATTTTTCTTTTTCTCCGTCACTAAATTTTAGGTTACTTCATCACTAAGAAACTAAGTTAAAAGACTATTAATTAATGACACATATTTGATATACATTGGTAATAATTAAAAATTATATAATGAGGCTCTATAGCATATTTACTGACTATACTCATATGGTATGATGGTATAATAGATGAGAACAATTTGAATATTTTTCTTCTTCTCCGTCACCAAATTTTATGTTACTTCATCACTAAGAAACTAAGTTAAAAGACTAATAATTAATGACACATATTTCATATACATTGGTAAGAATTAAAATTATATAATGAGGCTCAATAGTTTATTTGTTCTCCATATTCACATTGTGTTAAGGTATAATAGATGTAAACAATTTCAATATTTTTCTTTTTCTCCATCACCAATTTTTAGGTTACTTCTTCACAAAGAAACTAAGTTAAAATACTATTAATTAATAACACATATTTCATAAACATTGGTAATAATTAAAATTATATAATGAGGCTCCATGGTATATTTATTCACAATACTCATATGGTATTATGATATAATATATGTAAACAATTTGAATATTTTTCTTCTTCTCTGTCACTAAATTTTAGGTTACTTCATCACTAAGAAACTAAGTTAAAAGACTATTAATTAATGAAAAATATTTCATACACGTTGGTAATAATTCAAATTATATAATGAGGCTTGATAGTTTATTTGTTCTCCATATTCACATTGTGTTATGATATAATTGATGTAAACAATTTCAATATTTTTCTTCTTCTCCATCACCAAATTTTAGGTTACTTCTTCACTAAGAAACTAAGTTAAAAGATTTTTAATTAATGACACATATTTCATAAACATTGGTAATAATTAAAATTATATAATGAGGCTCGATAGAATATTTATTCACCATACTCATATGGTATTATGGTATAATAGATTTAAATAATTTCAATATTTTTCTTCTTCTCCGTCACTAAATTTTAGGTTACTTCATTACTAAGAAACTAAGTTAAAAGACTATTAATTAATGACACATATTTTATATACATTGGTAATAATTGAAAATTATATAATGAGGCTCTATAGCATATTTACTGACTATACTCATATGGTATGATGGTATAATAGATGTGAACAATTTGAATATTTTTCTTCTTCTCCGTCAACAAATTTTATGTTACTTCATCACTAAGTGTGATACGGTGGGAGAACTGACTTGTGGTTTGCGTTTGTGTTCGCAAATGTTGCGGTTTAGCAAGAGTCGCCACCGACTTTTTATTTATCCTAAGGAAAGGTCAAAAAGTACAGGAAAGACCTTTGAGATGTGTTCGTGGGTTCGGGGGGTAGATTATGAAAAGGGAAGGTGCTAGCACCCTTTTCATCTATGGTTTTCCATGGGCTCTTAGATTACTTGCTTAGATCACTTGCCTTTGCTTTTCAATTGTTTGAAATGGTGCTATGTGTGTGTGGTTTTGAAAATGTTTTGAAAAAGATGCCTTGTCTAGGCAACATTTGTAACAATTCTTGTTTGAATGTTTTACAAAGGTGTTTGTCTTTTTGAAAAGATATTTCAATGTTTTTGAAAGTTGTTTGGAAGTTGTGTTGTGGTGTGTGTTTGAAAAAATGGCAAGGATGTTTTGCAAGTTTGATCAAGTAACTAAGAGCTATCTACCATATTTTACTCAAAGATATTTCTTATGCTTTTTAACCCTTTTAACAGTGTTATTTCACCATTGTATTTGGTAAACAACCTTGTGTTAGGATGTTTAAACGGGACAGGCGCGGGTCATCGTATAGACCATGATAGCAATTGTGTCAAGTATCTTTGGCAATTTTCTTGAGGGACTTGATCATTTTTTTATGCAACTCCGGTAGCGTCATCGAGGGACTATGATCATTTTGATTGTTCTTCTTTTGCCAAAGTACTTGACATGCATAACATGGCCCATTTTTGAAGGCAACAAGTGGAATTACCCTAAGGGTGCATGTGTGCAAGCGTGTTTGATTGCATGCATTTTGTCTTTGATTTTTGGGTTATCTACTTGTTGATTTTATCTTGCCATACACACCTAGTTACTACCATTTGTACAAAGCAAAAAAAATGCAAGAAATAAATATCCTACGTTATTACAACCATATCAAAAGGCATAAAAAATATGAAGGAAAAAATAAGATAAAAGTAAGAAAAATGAGTGTATTTCAACCCAGGAAGTAGCATCCTTCGATTTGCATTCTGTTGGCCTCCTTCGATTGGGGCTGACAACAGCAAAGTCACGTATTTTGATTGGGCCTTGGCAGGGGCGAGGTCTTGTCCTTCGATTGGGCAAAGGCAGCAGCAAAGTGTATCCTTCGACTGGGGCCTGGAAGTCAGTGTATGGCGAAGCCTCCTGGTTCTTCCTTGTTGCCTTCTTCGAATGGAGGTTGAAAGCAATGAGGGAATGCCTTTCGACTGGGACCATTGGGACAGCATGTTGTGCCTTTCGATTGGGCCTGAAACTAGTATAAGATGCAATCTGCCTTTCTGCCTCCTTCGATTGGGCCTGGAGTCAGTAAGGAAGCCTCAGGCTTCGTTTCATATTCCTGTTTCCTGTTTATTTCGTTTGAGATATTAAATAGCAACATGGCCTAAGGCCATGATATCATTACCTCAGGGCCAGGTTAGTTCTTAAAGCATCTGTAACCAACCAAAGAACCAAACCAAAAGGAGAAGCAATAAAAACAAACTAAAGGGTGGAAACGAAAAGGTAACAAACACTACGTATATATTTGAAACAAAAAGGAAGCTTATTTACATGTTATGCTAGAAATGAAGGGGTCAAGGTTAAGAATGACTTACATTGCTTGAGGCTGGAACGTGTGCTGGGCCTTTAAGTGGTTTCCTTGAATGCTTCTGGATTCGAAAGGAGGAGCCAGGGGTTATGTCTTTGATACTGGATTCGAAAGAGAAGAACAAGTGTGAGGTTCTTCCTACTGGATTCGAAGGGTAACAAGGTATAAGGATGTTTCAGATTCTAAGTGTTTGGATTCTGGGTATGTATTTGATGAGTGTTTAAGTGTTTGAGAAAATTTGGTGTTTTTGAGAATTTTCTGCAGATTCGTTCGACTGGCCAAATGATCCTCTTTTAACTTTGCAAAAGTTCCTGTATTTATAGAGAAAATGAATGGACGTGTCTTCAACAGCCAGCCTTGCAAAAAATAATAAAATACTATAATGTGACAGTACAAGTGGGGGGGCCTATTGGTAGCAGTAGCAGTGGGGTGCAGAAGATGTGACTGAGGCCTCTGACGTTGCTTGTGCTCAGACAAAATTCAGGTTGAAAGCTGCTTTTGTTGATAAAGTACTCTCTGTTTGAAGAAAAAGTATGTAGCCTTTAACCTAGAACAGTAGTATCCAGAAGGTAAAGTTTAAAACCTTTGTACAAGCTTCTGACTATATACAGCCTGGCAAACGAGATTTGATCTTGAGTCAAATGCAAGAGTGAGATTGAAGAACACCTGTTTGATGGAAGCCTTTGCCTCAGTCGAAGCTTGTGGTCGAAACAAGCTAACTCGAAGGAAGCTATTGCCCAATCGAAAGCTCATGCTTGAAGGAAGCATATTGCCCAATCGAAAGCTCATGCTCGAAGGAAGCATATTGCCCAATCGAAGCCTGGGTCGAAGCAAACATATTTCCCAATCGAAAGTCCGTGTTTGAAGGAGGCTTAGAGTTCAACATGAAGGACATATCCAAGTTGCATTCGAAGGAGGCTCTTGCTCCACTGAAGTTTTCATCCAGGAACACAGAAGGTGAGTGCCCAAATGAAGACTTGACTTGCAGGGGGTACATGTGACCAGTAGGTCATGGCCTTCGATTGTAAACATGCAGGCAGCAAAAGACACAAACGAAACCTGCAACAAGAAGTCACATGCCCAGGCGAAAGAGGCACGCTAGCAGCCACTTTGAGAAATTGAAAGAAGCCAAGAGTCAATCGAAGGATGCTGATCGAAAGAGTCCTAAAGGCCAATCGAAAGAGCTGAAACGAAGTACACTTGTATTTCTCCAATTTTTGTCAAAATAATATTTTTATCTGTTTTCTCCGTTTTTGACAGTTTCCTTTTAATTTTGGTACTGGAAAAATCCCAATGCACTTGTTCAAGCTTGAACTTTGAGAATCCTTGTGAGAAAGGCCTTGATAATTGAGAGGGCAAATTTTGGGGTACAACAGTTGCCCCTGTTCAATTTTCTTAAACCTGAGGATATAGATTGGCTTTCGAGCCTTTCGTGATCCGAAGGTGGAAGATAATTGAACACTAGAGTGCCCAAAAATTTGCACTCGCATGGTGTAGTATCAGCATTGTGATGTCGGGAATGGGCTTACAGATTCCATTTGGAGATGGTAGAATCTTGCTGCAGATGGGCTTAAAGATGCCATCCGAGAATCTTTGTTGAACTATATGTTGTAGATGAAAGGGTGAGTATCAGAAAGATATCCATGTTTGGAACGTCTCTGAGATGGGGGTCTGAATAAGCAATAGATTGACATCCATGTTTGGAGAATCTGTAAACTGTTTTCAGAAGTTGAGTTTGAACAAGCGATAGATTAACATCCGTATTTGGAGAATCTGTAAACTGTTTTCAGAGGTTGAGTCTGAACAAGCGATAGATTAACATCCGTATCTGGAGAATCCGTAAACTGTTTTCAGAAGTCTTGTATCTAAACAAGTGATAGATTAACATCCATATTTGGAGAACCCGTAAATTGTTTTCAGAAGTCTTGAAGTTTAATAAGCAATAGATCAGCATCCAAGTTGGGAAGCATCCGTAAACTGTTTTCAAAAGTCGAATCTGAACAAGCGATAGATTAACATCCGTATTTGGAGAATCCGTAAACTTTTTTTAGAGGTTGAGTCTGAACAAGCGATAGATTGACATCCATATTGGAAGCACCCGTAAACTGTTTTCAGAAGTTGAGTCTGAACAAGCGATAGATTGACATCCACATTGGAAGCACCCGTAAACTGTTTTCAGAAGTTGAGTCTGAACAAGCGATAGATTGACAACCACATTGGAAGCACCCGTAAATTGTTTTCAGAAGTTGAGTATGAACAAGCGATAGATTGACATCCACATTGGAAGCACCCGTAAACTGTTTTCAGAAGTTGAGTCTGAACAAGCGATAGATTGACATCCATATTTGGAAGCACCCGTAAACTATTTTCAGAAGTTGAGTCTGAACAAGCGATAGATTGACATCCACATTGGAAGCACTCGTAAACTGTTTTCAGAAGTCTTGAGTCTGAACAAGCGATAGATTAACATCCGTATTTGGAGAATCTGTAAACTGTTTTCAGAAGTTGAGTTTGAACAAACGATAGATTGTCATCCATATTTGGAAGCACCCGTAAACTGTTTTCAGAAGTCTTAAAGTTGAATAAGCAATAGATCAACATCCATGTTGGGAAGCATCCGTAAACTGTTTTCAAAAGTTTGAATCTGAACAAGCGATAGATTAACATCCGTATTTGGAGAATCCGTAAAATGTTTTCAAAGGTTGAGTCTGAACAAGCGATAGATTGACATCCACATTGCAAGCACCCGTAAACTGTTTTCAGAAGTTGAGTCTGAACAAGCGATAGATTGACATCCACAATGGAAGCGCCCGTAAACTATTTTCAGAAGTTGAGTCTGAACAAGCGATAGATTGACATCCACATTGGAAGCACCCGTAAACTGTTTTCAGAAGTTGAGTCTGAACAAGCGATAGATTTACATCCACATTGGAAGCACCCGTAAACTGTTTTCAGAAGTTGAGTCTGAATAAGCGATAGATTGACATCCATATTTGGAAGCACCCGTAAACTGTTTTCAGAAGTTGAGTCTGAACAAGCGATAGATTGGCATCCACATTGGAAGCACCCGTAAACTATTTTCAGAAGTCTTGAGTCTGAACAAGCGATAGATTAACATCCTTATTTGGAGAATCCGTAAACTATTTTTAGAAGTTGAGTCTGAACAAGCGATAGATTGTCATCCATATTTGGAAGCACCCGTAAACTGTTTTCAGAAGTCTTGAAGTTGAATAAGCAATAGATTAACATCCATGTTGGGAAGCATCTGTAAACTGTTTTCAAAAGTTTGAATCTGAACAAGCGATAGATTAACATCCGTATTTAGAGAATCTGTAAACTGTTTTCAGAAGTCTTGATTCGAAGCTTATTAATCTTATCCTGAAAAGGGTAAAATATTAGCTGAAACACAAAGTTATGTTGCATGAAATGTATGATGCGATATATGTGTTATATCAATATTTATGATATATGAATGTAATGGATGTGCATGTAAGTTGAGTAGCTGTCTTGCTGAGGAAAATAAATCCTTGATAATTGGAGACAAAGAGATCTTTGACTGCTGTCGGGGAAAGTACATCCTTGACCGACATGGGGGAGTCATTAAATCCTGGACTGCTGTTGAAGAGTATGTGTGTCTTCAAACTTTCCTTAGAATATTTCCAATGGATTCCTGTTTTGTTATTTGAGGAGAACTTCGCTGGGGGAAGTTGAACACTCTATGGGGAGTAGCCATACTGTTGAAAAGTAGCTATCCTGTTGGAGAGTAAAACTCAGGATTCTGGAAAAAGCTTATTCCTGTCTGGAAGAAGTTCAGGTTTAGGTCGTATGCCACTTTAAGAATGAGAATCTTCACTTTGTTGGGGATACCAGAAATTCAGATGTTATATCACTTTGAGAAATGAGAATCTTCATTCTGTAGGGAACATCAGGAGGTTGGGTGTATGCCAATCTACTGGGGAAGCCAAAATGAGAATCTTCATTCAGGTCTTGGATCATAAGATGGGGTGTATGCCAATCTCTTGGGGTTTTAAGGATGATAATCTTCATTCTGTTAAGGGTCAGGAGGTTGGGAGTATACCAATCTTCTGAGGTTTCAAGGATGAGAATCTTCATTTTGTTAAGGGTCAGAAATTAGGAGTATACCAATCTTCTGAGGTTTCAAGGATGAGAATCTTCATTCTGTTAAGGGTCAGAAATTGGGAGTATACCAATCTTATGAGGTTTCAAGGATGAGAGTCTTTGTAACACCCCGTTTTCAATTAATTGATTTATTTAAATTTGGGAATTTATTTTATTAGAATTAATAAAATAAAAAGAATTATTTATTTTGGAGTATTTGAGGAAAATAAAAGAAATAAGGAATATTGGGATTTTTATGTTATTGGGCTTAGATGTTGTTAGTAAAGAGTGGGGGTGCAGAGAAATAAAGTTATGTTTGGGACTTAGGCCATTTTCTCATTTTTGGTTTTCACGTAAGAACAGAAGTTGGAATTTGGGAAAATAGAGCTCTGAAGAACGGAGAACGAAGAACATCGCTCAAGAACTCAAAGCTGCTAATTGATAAGGTAAGGGGGGTTTATACTCGATTTATATTTGTTTATGGGTTTATGTACGGTTGATTCGGGTAATCGTAGGAAATCCCAATTGTTAGATGTTTCTAGGGATCGATAACCTTAGGATTGAACTTTGTTAGAAAAGGTTTAAGTTCCCGATTTTATGAATCAATTAGAGACTTTAGGTTCCTATGATGGATTGGATGTCTTTGTACTATATTGCACCGCCGTAGAGAGGTATTTTCGTGCAAAAAAATGGGTATATGAGCTGCTGCAAAAACAGAAAAATTGGGTTCGCACTCATCAACACGGGCGCGTTGATTTACGCGGGCACCCGTGTTGATTCACTGTAATGCTGATGAAAATGTGTTTTCTGGCCATAATTCAACACGGGCGTGTTGATTAACACGGGCGCCCGTGTTGATTCACTGTGTTGGCATAAAAATGGGTTTTCTGGGCACAATTCAACACGGGCCGTGTTGATTTACACGGGCGCCCGTGTTGATCCCCTGTTTTGTCAAAAAAACGTGTTTTCTGGACACATTTCCACACGGGCAGTGTTGTTTTACACGGGCACCCGTGTTAAACCTCCTGTGTTGGTTTTTAAACTATGTTTTCCGTGCATGTTGTTAAGTACGGATTGATCCGGTTTTGATGTGCAGTGTTTGACATGTTTTGAATATGTGTTTATTGAATTCCTAGTGTTGATTGATGTGTGTATCGAATAACGATTGTATGTTATGATACCAACACTATGTGGATCTTATTGTCATGCTTTTAGATGATGTTATCAAGCATGAATTATGATATAACTTGATATGATTGATGTTTAATAGTATGCTGAGTGGTTACATGCTATTCCTATCATGTTATGTTTGATATTGTTGATGTGCATGATATGTTGATTGAGGTTCATAGTATGCTGAGTGTTACATACTTACATATCATGTTGCATTTGTTAATTCCCATTGTGTGGAATTAACATGGTGGCCAATATACGTGTCCGCGATCTAATGGAACGTTGAGGTGGTAGCCGTGTCCGCGATATAATGGAACGGTGAGTTATCCGTGACCCGCGATTTAATGGGGCGGTGAAGTGGTACCACATGCATGGGTGTGTTGCATTACTCGAATATAACATGAATGGATGATTTTTCCAATGTTGTATTTGATTATTTGTATGCACGTATGATTGATAAATGGTTGATGATGTTTGATGAATATTTGCAAATATGAAAGGCAATATGTCATGGATATATGAATTGTAAAGGTTTTGTAAACTATGAAATATGCTAATTATTGGGTGATGCTTATGATTTCGTGAATTGATTGTTATGAATGTATAACCAAATGTATATTTGAGAAGCTCACCCTTACTGTTGAATATTTCAGATTGAGGAGCTTCGCTCAGGTGCTTGGCGAAGGCTTATCGTGTCTAGTTTAGTTTCGTTTTAGTATGTCCGGGTCATGCTCTGATAGTTGTAACTCCGGGAACGTTTGGTTGTCGAGCTGCTTTAGTCAGACTCGTTTATTTTCTGTTAATTGTTATAATATGACGTTGACTTTTCCAGGTGTTAATCCCTGATGATTTTGGAAAATATTATAACATTGGATTTATTAAATAAATTATTCCGCTGTGTTGACATGTATGAGTTACCACTAAAATTATGCATGACAGGAATTTATTTTATTAAGAGAGAATTGTAGCATTCCTCGATTATTACATGTACTCTGAGTTTATAATTTTTAATATTTGCGAAAATTATATGCGGGGTTTTAGAGGGTGTTACAATAGTGGTATCAGAGCATAGTCGGTCGTTGTGACCAGAGTCTTGAGTCAGTCATTCCTTTTCGTATGCGACTAGTGCAAGGTAACACTGTCGATACTGTATTCTGATGTGGAGTATGTTTTAATTCTCAGGAATATGGCTGGAAGAGGTAATGGACGAAATGATGCTGCACTAGCTGAGGCTTTGGGGATGTTAGCTGGTGTACTTGCTGGAAACCCAACTGGAGGCGTGATTGGTGCTGATAGGCAATTGGGAAATTTCCAGAGGAACAATCCTCCGTTGTTCAAAGGTACACATGACCCCGAAGGTGCTCAGAAGTGGCTGAAGGAAATCGAAAGGATTTTCCGTGTGATCGATTGTGCTGAAGATCTGAAAGTCAGATATGGTACGCATATGTTGGCAGAAGAGGCCGACGACTGGTGGGTTGCCACAAGGACTGAAATGGTTCAGGATGGAGAGGCACTGACTTGGGCTAACTTCAGAAGGGCTTTTCTGAGGAGGTACTTTCCTGAAGATGTTCGGGGAAGAAAGGAAATTGAATTTTTGGAGCTTAAGCAGGGCAATCTGACTGTTAGTGAGTATGCTACTAAGTTCACTGAGCTGGCAAAGTATTATGCACACTACAACAATGATGAGGCTGGAGAATTCTCTAAATGTATCAAATTTGAGAATGGTCTCCGAGATGAGATTAAGCAGGGAATCAGGTACCAGCGTATTCGTAGATTTTCTGATCTGGTGGATTGTAGCAGAATCTTGGAAGAAGATATTACCAAGAATCGGTCGTCTCACTCTCGTGGGGCTGTTGATAAAAGAGGGAAGCAACATATGGACCGTGGCAAGCCATATGGTAGAGATAACCAGAGATCAGGCGGTTGGAAAAGGCCTAGTGGGGGAGATTCTAAGGCTCCTATCAGATGCTACAGGTGTGGTGAGTCTGGTCATCACATTCGAGATTGCAAGAGTGATGAGAGGAAGTGCTATAAATGTGGAAAGGCTGGTCATTTGTCTATTGATTGCAAAGGGAAGTCTGTTACTTGTTACAATTGTGGCGAAGAAGGTCACATTCGTCCGCAGTGTCCTAAGCCTAGGAAGGATCAGTCAGGTGGAAAAGTGTTTGCTTTGTCTGGATCTGAGACTACCCCAGAGGATCGATTGATTAAAGGTACGTGTTTTATTCATGGCACACCTTTAGTTGCAATTATTGATACTGGTGCAACTCATTCTTTCATTTCTTTGGATTGTGCTGAGAGGTTGAAACTGGACATATCTGGTATGCGAGGTAGCATGGTTGTTGATACTCCTGCATCGGGTTCAGTGACAACTTCACTCGTATGTAGGAATTGTCCTATTGAGATTTTTGGTAGAGGTTTCGGTATGGATTTAGTGTGCCTACCGCTTGAACAAATTGATATTATCCTTGGGATGAACTGGTTGGAAATTAACCGGGTTCATCTGAACTGCTTTGCTAAGACGGTGATTTTCCCAGAAGCAGTTGGTGTCGAGAATTTGACTATGACTGCTAGGCAGGTGCAAGAAGCAATGGAAGATGGTGCTAATGTGTTTATGTTACTTGCTTCGTTAGATGCAACAGGAAAGGTCAGGAGTAGTGAATTGCCAGTGGTGTGTGATTTTCCAGAAGTCTTTCCTGATGATGTTGGCGAGTTACCTCCTGAGAGAGAAGTGGAATTTTCTATAGATTTAATTCCTGGTACGAGACCGGTGTCGATGGCGCCATATCGTATGTCTGCGTCTGAATTGGCTGAATTGAAGAGTCAGTTGGAAGATTTACTGGAGAAGAAGTTTATTCGTCCAAGTGTTTCGCCTTGGGGTGCTCCGGTATTGTTGGTTAAGAAGAAAGAAGGTTCTATGAGACTGTGTGTTGATTACAGGCAATTGAACAAGGTAACCATTAAGAATCGGTACCCGTTACCGAGGATTGATGATTTAATGGATCAGTTAATTGGAGCCAGTGTATTCAGTAAGATTGATTTGAGATCTGGATATCATCAGATTCGTGTGAAAGCGGAAGATATTCAAAAGACTGCTTTTCGAACGAGGTATGGGCATTATGAATATTCTGTTATGCCGTTCGGAGTTACTAATGCACCTGGTGTTTTCATGGAATATATGAATAGGATTTTTCACCCATATCTGGATAAGTTTGTTGTGGTTTTTATTGATGACATTCTGATTTATTCCGAGAATGACGAAGAACATGCGGAACATCTCAGAATTGTGTTAGAGTTGTTGAAAGATAAGAAGTTGTATGCAAAGTTGTCCAAATGTGAGTTCTGGCTGAATGAAGTTAGTTTTCTTGGACATGTGATTTCTAAGAATGGTATTGCAGTGGATCCTACGAAAGTAGAAGCGGTATCTCAGTGGGAAGCACCGAAGACTGTTTCGGAAATCAGAAGTTTTCTTGGTCTTGCAGGTTATTACAGAAAGTTTATCGAAGGATTCTCAAAGTTAGCATTGCCGTTGACGAAGTTGACTCGTAAAGGACAAGCGTTTATTTGGGATTCTGATTGTGAGAAAGGTTTCCAAGAATTGAAGCGGAGATTGACAAGTGCTCCTATTCTGATTTTGCCGAATCCGGTAGAATCTTTTGTGGTCTATTGTGATGCATCTCTGTTGGGTTTAGGTGGTGTTTTAATGCAGAATCAGCAGGTAGTTGCGTATGCTTCGAGACAGTTGAAGGTTCATGAAAGGAACTATCCTACTCATGACTTAGAGTTGGCAGCAGTTGTGTTTGTCTTGAAATTGTGGAGACATTATCTGTATGGTTCGAGGTTTGAAGTGTATAGTGATCATAAGAGTTTGAAGTATCTTTTCGATCAGAAAGAGCTCAATATGAGGCAAAGAAGGTGGTTAGAATTCCTCAAAGATTATGATTTTGGTTTGAATTACCATCCTGGTAAGGCAAATGTAGTTGCAGATGCTTTGAGCAGGAAGTCCTTGCATATGTCTATGATGATGGTTCGTGAATTGGATTTAATTGAGCAATTCCGAGATTTGAGTTTGGTTTGTGAAAGTACTCCGAAGTGTGTTCGTTTGGGTATGTTGAAACTTACTAGTGGTATTCTAGAAGAGATCAGGATCGGGCAGAAATCCGATGTTAATTTAGTTGATAAATTGACATTGATCAACCAAGGTCAAGGTGGTGAGTTTAGGATTGATGAAAATGATGTTATGAGATTTGGCGATAGAGTTTGTGTTCCTGATGTCGCAGAAATCAAGAAAAGTATATTAGAGGAAGGACATCGCAGTGGGATGAGCATTCATCCGGGTGCCACGAAAATGTATCATGATTTGAAGAAATTGTTTTGGTGGCCGAGAATGAAAAAGGAAATAGCTGAATTTGTGTATGCATGTTTAATCTGTCAGAAATCGAAGATTGAGCATCAAAAGCCGTCTGGGCTTATGCAACCGATGTTTATTCCAGAATGGAAGTGGGATAGTATTTCTATGGATTTCGTATCTGGGTTGCCAAGGACTCCTATGAATTGTGAAGCGATATGGGTCGTTGTGGATAGGTTGACTAAGTCTGCTCATTTTATACCGGTGCGAATGGATTACTCGATGGAGAGATTGGCACAGTTGTATATTGAGAAAATAGTGAGTTTGCATGGAGTTCCTTCTAGTATTGTGTCAGATAGAGATCCGAGGTTCACTTCGAAATTTTGGGAAGGATTGCAGAAGGCTTTGGGTACTAAGTTGAGATTGAGTTCAGCTTACCATCCTCAGACTGATGGACAGACGGAGAGGACGATTCAATCGTTGGAAGATTTATTGCGTGCTTGTGTTTTAGAGAAAGGTGGAGCTTGGGATAGCTATTTGCCATTGATTGAGTTTACTTATAACAATAGTTACCATTCGAGTATTGGTATGGCTCCGTTTGAGGCATTGTATGGTAGACGGTGTAGGACGCCTTTGTGTTGGTATGAATCTGGAGAGAGTTCGGTAATTGGGCCAGAGATTGTTCAGCAGACTACCGAAAAGATCAAATTGATTCAAGAGAAGATGAGAGCTTCTCAGAGTCGTCAGAAAAGTTATCATGATAAGAGGAGAAAGAATTTAGAATTCAGTGCTGGAGATCATGTGTTTATGAGAGTTACTCCGATGACGGGTATTGGTCGGGCGTTGAAGTCTAAGAAGTTGACTCCGCGTTTTATTGGTCCGTTTCAGATTACAGAAAGAGTTGGAGAAGTTGCTTATCGCATTGCTTTACCTCCGAGACTTGCGAATTTGCACGATGTTTTTCATGTTTCTCAGTTGAGGAGATACATTCCAGACCCATCTCATGTAATCCAAATAGATGATGTACAGGTAAGAGATAACCTGACAGTAGAAGCATTGCCTATGAGGATAGAAGATCGGGAAGTGAAACAGTTAAGAGGTAAAGAGATAGCATTAGTGAAGGTTACTTGGGGAGGTCCAGCAGATGGAAATATCACTTGGGAGCTGGAGAGCCAGATGAAAGAGGCTGATCCGGAGCTGTTCGTCTAAGGTATGTTTTCGAGGACGAAAACTCTTTTAGTGGGGGAGAGTTGTAACACCCCGTTTTCAATTAATTGATTTATTTAAATTTGGGAATTTATTTTATTAGAATTAATAAAATAAAAAGAATTATTTATTTTGGAGTATTTGAGGAAAATAAAAGAAATAAGGAATATTGGGATTTTTATGTTATTGGGCTTAGATGTTGTTAGTAAAGAGTGGGGGTGCAGAGAAATAAAGTTATGTTTGGGACTTAGGCCATTTTCTCATTTTTGGTTTTCACGTAAGAACAGAAGTTGGAATTTGGGAAAATAGAGCTCTGAAGAACGGAGAACGAAGAACATCGCTCAAGAACTCAAAGCTGCTAATTGATAAGGTAAGGGGGGTTTATACTCGATTTATATTTGTTTATGGGTTTATGTACGGTTGATTCGGGTAATCGTAGGAAATCCCAATTGTTAGATGTTTCTAGGGATCGATAACCTTAGGATTGAACTTTGTTAGAAAAGGTTTAAGTTCCCGATTTTATGAATCAATTAGAGACTTTAGGTTCCTATGATGGATTGGATGTCTTTGTACTATATTGCACCGCCGTAGAGAGGTATTTTCGTGCAAAAAAATGGGTATATGAGCTGCTGCAAAAACAGAAAAATTGGGTTCGCACTCATCAACACGGGCGCGTTGATTTACGCGGGCACCCGTGTTGATTCACTATAATGCTGATGAAAATGTGTTTTCTGGCCATAATTCAACACGGGCGTGTTGATTAACACGGGCGCCCGTGTTGATTCACTGTGTTGGCATAAAAATGGGTTTTCTGGGCACAATTCAACACGGGCCGTGTTGATTTACACGGGCGCCCGTGTTGATCCCCTGTTTTGTCAAAAAAACGTGTTTTCTGGACACATTTCCACACGGGCAGTGTTGTTTTACACGGGCACCCGTGTTAAACCTCCTGTGTTGGTTTTTAAACTATGTTTTCCGTGCATGTTGTTAAGTACGGATTGATCCGGTTTTGATGTGCAGTGTTTGACATGTTTTGAATATGTGTTTATTGAATTCCTAGTGTTGATTGATGTGTGTATCGAATAACGATTGTATGTTATGATACCAACACTATGTGGATCTTATTGTCATGCTTTTAGATGATGTTATCAAGCATGAATTATGATATAACTTGATATGATTGATGTTTAATAGTATGCTGAGTGGTTACATGCTATTCCTATCATGTTATGTTTGATATTGTTGATGTGCATGATATGTTGATTGAGGTTCATAGTATGCTGAGTGTTACATACTTACATATCATGTTGCATTTGTTAATTCCCATTGTGTGGAATTAACATGGTGGCCAATATACGTGTCCGCGATCTAATGGAACGTTGAGGTGGTAGCCGTGTCCGCGATATAATGGAACGGTGAGTTATCCGTGACCCGCGATTTAATGGGGCGGTGAAGTGGTACCACATGCATGGGTGTGTTGCATTACTCGAATATAACATGAATGGATGATTTTTCCAATGTTGTATTTGATTATTTGTATGCACGTATGATTGATAAATGGTTGATGATGTTTGATGAATATTTGCAAATATGAAAGGCAATATGTCATGGATATATGAATTGTAAAGGTTTTGTAAACTATGAAATATGCTAATTATTGGGTGATGCTTATGATTTCGTGAATTGATTGTTATGAATGTATAACCAAATGTATATTTGAGAAGCTCACCCTTACTGTTGAATATTTCAGATTGAGGAGCTTCGCTCAGGTGCTTGGCGAAGGCTTATCGTGTCTAGTTTAGTTTCGTTTTAGTATGTCCGGGTCATGCTCTGATAGTTGTAACTCCGGGAACGTTTGGTTGTCGAGCTGCTTTAGTCAGACTCGTTTATTTTCTGTTAATTGTTATAATATGACGTTGACTTTTCCAGGTGTTAATCCCTGATGATTTTGGAAAATATTATAACATTGGATTTATTAAATAAATTATTCCGCTGTGTTGACATGTATGAGTTACCACTAAAATTATGCATGACAGGAATTTATTTTATTAAGAGAGAATTGTAGCATTCCTCGATTATTACATGTACTCTGAGTTTATAATTTTTAATATTTGCGAAAATTATATGCGGGGTTTTAGAGGGTGTTACAGTCTTCATTCTGTTAAGGGTCATAAATTAGGAGTATACCAATCTTCTAAGGTTTCAAGGATGAGAATCTTCATTCTATTAAGGGTCAGAAATTGGCAGTATACCAATCTTCTGAGGTTTCAAGGATGAGAATCTTCATTCTGTTAAGGGTCAGAAATTGGGAGTATACCAATCTTCTGAGGTTTCAAGGATGAGAATCTTCATTCTGTTAAGGGTCAGAAATTGAGAGTATACCAATCTTCTGAGGTTTCAAGGATGAGAATCTTCATTCTGTTAAGGGTCAGAAATTGGGAGTATACCAATCTTCTGAGGTTTCAAGGATGAGAATCTTCATTCTGTTAAGGGTCAGAAATTGGGAGTATACCAATCTTCTGAGGTTTCAAGGATGAGAATCTTCATTCTGTTAAGGGTCAGAAATTGGGAGTATACCAATCTTCTGAGGTTTCAAGGATGAGAGTCTTCATTCTGTTAAGGGTCAGAAATTGGGAGTATACCAATCTTCTGAGGTTTCAAGGATGAGAGTCTTCATTCGGTTAAGGGTCAGAAATTGGGAGTATACCAATCTTCTGAGGTTTCAAGGATGAGAATCTTCATTCTATTAAGGGTCAGAAATTGGGAGTATATCAATCTTCTGAGGTTTCAAGGATGAGAATCTTCATTCTGTTAAGGGTCAGAAATTGGGAGTATACCAATCTTCTGAGGTTTCAAGGATAAGAATCTTCATTCTGTTAAGGGTCAGAAATTGGGAGTATACCAATCTTCTAAGGTTTCAAGGATGAGAGTCTTCATTCTGTTAAGGGTCAGAAATTGGGAGTATACCAATCTTCTGAGGTTTCAAGGATAAGAGTCTTCATTCTGTTAAGGGTCAAAAATTGGGAGTATACCAATCTTCTGAGGTTTCAAGGATGAGAATCTTCATTCTGTTAAGGGTCAGAAATTGGGAGTATACCAATCTTCTGAGGTTTCAAGGATGAGAATCTTCATTCTGTTAAGGGTCAGAAATTGGGAGTATACCAATCTTCTGAGGTTTCAAGGATGAGAATCTTCATTCTGTTAAGGGTCAGAAATTGAGAGTATACCAATCTTCTGAGGTTTCAAGGATGAGAATCTTCATTCTGTTAAGGGTCAGAAATTGGAAGTATACCAATCTTCTGAGGTTTCAAGGATGAGAGTCTTCATTCTGTTAAGGGTCAGAAATTAGGAGTATACGAATCTTCTGAGGGTTTCAAGGATGAGAATCTTCATTCTGTTAAGGGTCAGAAATTGGGAGTATACCAATCTTCTGAGGTTTCAAGGATGAGAATCTTCATTCTGTTAAGGGTCCGAAATTGGGAGTATACCAATCTTCTGAGGTTTCAAGGATGAGAATCTTCATTCTTGTGAGAAACAGATTTTTTAGGAGCTTCAGTTGTCCGTTATTCTGTTGGTGGCTGCAACTTCCAACAGGTGATGAAGGAATTTTTGATGACCGTTCAATTTGAAATGTAACTTTGCTTTGGAGAATAAATCCTTGACAAATGTTGGGGAAATAAACCCATGACCGCTGGTCTGCTAGAGAGGTGATGAACTTCTCGAGGACGCTTGAATTTCTTTTCAGAAGTATTTTGGAGAGATTCGTCATTGCCCCTAGTATCAAATGTTTGTGGCACTGCCAGGAAATTTGGACTGCACGTAACCCTTTGATGAGATTGACGTTTAATGCCCCAAGTAATGGAGATGGAGACTTGCCCCAGGTTACTCTGCAATTGAGAGATTTCTTGAAATCTTGACTAGACTGCCCCAGGTGTGCTGGATAGTGACATGTCATGCCCCCTTGTTGATAGGAGATTTGTCAATGGAAGTGTCATCCTTTTTGAAGTGATTTTGTTCACTGAGAGAGCTTTCGTTCATCGGATATTCATTGTGTGAATTTCTCCGCTGTCAAACAAATAGCCAAATGCAAACAGTGATATTCAAATAATGCAAAGTTTATGCTTGTCTCGAAGTTTTGAAAAAATGCGTTTTTTAGCAGAAAACTTTTTATAAGACAAATTCAACACAAGATTTAGGGCAAAGCCTTACAGGAGTCAGGATACCTTTTGTAACAGTATGCTTTCGAACTAACCCATGCTTTAGTTAGGAATTTTGAAGGGTTGTAACGTGGCTTGGTTCACGGTTTAAGAAACAAAGGATAAAGGCTCAAAGTATATTTGTACCCACCCGCTCTTCGTGATGTTCTTCAATCCTAAACGAAGTTAATTGTGCGTCGAACTCTATTCGAATTTGGAACGACGTTTTGGTGATGGTTCACACAAGTTGGATTTTGGAAGGCAGTCATTTTTGCAACATTTTTCATGTTGTTGAGGATTTGTAGCGACCTCGTTCTTTTGACTCATTATCCCTAATTTTTGCCTGACTGTTCTTGTTTTAAGATTACAGTCAGCGGGATGCCCCAAATTTCTTAAGCCTCCTTTGTAGGTTTTGGCTTAGTGGGCTTTTTTTCTTTTGAGAGATTGACCGCCTATGAGATAAGGAACCACCACTGTCTTTTTATTCCAGAGGAATGCTTTTGATGTCGTTCGTTGTATTATGAACTGAGAGTTTTGCGACTTCAATGCGCATCTTTTGAATTAACTGAGAGACTACCCTGCTCCAGATTTAAATTAAAGGTTTCAATTTGTTTTAAAACAGAAAACTCCTACTTCTTTGGCTCGAAGGGGTTGACTAGGGATTATCTTCCTTATAACTCCAGTGTTTAGGATTTGAAAGAAACGCCTGTACATCGTCAGCAAGGTCTGTTCAAAAGCATATTGTATGAGATTACGGTATTATTCTGTCATCCTCCCTCTAAAGGCTTGTAAATTTTAGCAAGAGTTGAATGTCATAAAGAAAGCATAATTATAGTGAAAATGAAAGGATGAATTCAAGACAAACATATGCAATGTATTAATGAAACAGAGTTTAACATTAACAGATAATTGTTTGAATGACAAAGAGATTACAACTTGAAAATTCAAATGGAACAAAAGTCTCCCAGTTTGAGCTTTGTCATTTCAAGTGGAGGACCTTCATTATGGCTATCTCAGTTTGTAGCCACTCCAACTGTTCATCTCTGTCGTCCCCAGGATTTCCTACGATCATGCCCCTGGTGAGGAGCGCCTTGACCTCTTCTTGTCCCTTGAATAGGTTCAAGAACATCTCTTGAAGTTGGGAGTTTTGAGCCTGGATGCCCTTGATAATCTGCTCCAGAGCCATCTCTACTGAAATAAATAGTAGGAGAATAAGGAAACCTGAAAAGGAAAACCTGTTATGATGCAATGCATGATATGTGAATGCATGTTTTCAAGAATCTCTCAGGGTAAACACGAGAAAATGTTATAGGTCGAACTTTGGTCAACAACTTTGATTGGAGAACCTTGTATCGGTGGATGTCTTTCCACGAGAATTAAGCTCACCATGTCAAGTGGGTCATAACCCCTGATTCAATTTGTTGCACTTGATCTTTGACGGAATTTGTTTAGAGGGGAACCCTCTTGCCCCTTGGTAGATGTCTGGTTCAACGTGACCCTGCATCAAAAGACCCTCGAGATCCTTGAAATGGTTATTGAAAAATGCTATGGTATGATGTTATGATGTTATGTACATGCATGCAAAATTAAGCAAATGTATATACAGACAGTCATATTCACACAAAGCAAACAAGTCCTTAGGTTTAGGCTTGCATGGGGTTTGTAGGTAAGTACCCTCTTGAAGTTAGTTGGCTCAACCTGTCCTATAAATACTAATCGGGTTCTAAGGAGCTCAATATCACTGGATTATTTTCTGTGTTCATTGTTTTGGTTTAGCCACTTAACTGACGACCAAAATATTCCAAGAAAACAATCCTCAATGAGTGTAGTATCGAGTATCTACCAACTTCGGACTGCACCAAAGTCGGTCATCTCACTACCCCTAAAAAAGGCCAAGATGGTCAAGTAAGGTTCTAAGAGTTCGTTAGTGCTTCATGACATCACTCAACGGCCCCGTATTCTCCTTGACTACTCAAGGGCTACCGGTACCCACAAATATGTCACACTAATATAGCTACTGCTTTAACCATGTCGGTATACCCCGCACAGTTCCCTCACAGTTTATTGCTATTTACCTAAAAAGGTGCCCCTAAATCCGGGTGTAGGATTTACAACAAACCCAAACAAGGAACCCAAAAAGTAAAGCAATCAAAGCAAGCATGTAAAGGTGATCTAAAACCCTAACGTAACCCAACTTTTAGAATGATCCCCAGCATAGTCGCCAGTTCTGTGATACGGTGGGAGAACTGACTTGGGATTTCGCGTTTGTGTTCGCAAATGTTGCGGTTTAGCAAGAGTCACCACCGACTTTTTATTTTATCCTAAGGAAAGGTCAAAAAGCACAGGAAATACCTTTGAGATGTTTTCGTGGGTTCGGGGGGTAGATTATTAAAAGGGAAGGTGCTAGCACCCTTTTCATCCATGGTTATCCATGGGCTCTTAGTTACTTGTTTTATATCACTTGCCTTTGCTTTTCAATTGCTTGAAATGGTGCTTTGTGTGTGTGGTTTTGAAAATGTTTTGAAAAAGATGCCTTGTCTAGGAAACCTTTATAACAATTCGTTTGAATGTTTTACGAAGGTGTTTGTCGTTTTAAAAAGATGTTTCAATGTTTTGAAAGTTGTTTTGGAAGTTGTGTTGTGGAGTGTGTTTGAAAAATGGCAAGGATGTTTTGCAAGTTTGATCAAGTAACTAAGAGCTATCTACCCTATTTTACTCAATGATCTTTCTTATGCTTTTTAACCCTTTTAACCGTGTTATTTCACCATTGTATTTGGTGAACAACCTTGTGTTAGGATGTTGAACGGGACGGGCGTTGGGACGTTTATATAGTCATAGAAGGAAACATATGGTACGTTTTAGCAATGTCGTTTTAGGGACTCGATCGTTTACCGAAGGCAACATCGAGGGTCATCGAGGGACTACGATCTTTCATTGAGGGTCTTTGCTAAAACGCCCATGCTCGAGGGACATGACTATTTTCCGATAGGCAACAAGTGGAATTACCCTAAGGGTGCATGTGTGAAAAGTGTTTTATTTACATGCATTTGTATTTGATTTTTTTGGTGGTCTATTTGTTGGTTTTATCTTATCATACACACCTAATTACTAGCATTTGTACAAAGTAAGTAAAATGCAGAAGGATAAAATCCTACGCTATTACAACCATATTGAAAGGCAAGAAAAATATGAAGGAAAAAATAAGATAAAAGTAAGAAAAATGAGTGTATTTCGATTCAGGCAGGAGCACCCTTCAATTTGCATTCTGCTGGCCTCCTTCGATTTGGGCAGGAGCAGCCTTCGATTTGCATTCTGTTGGCCTCCTTTGATTGGGGCTGGCAACAACAAAGTCACGTCTTTCGATTGGGCCTTGGCAGGGGCGAGGTCCTGTCCTTCGATTGGGCAAAGACAACAGCAAGTTGTATCCTTCGATTGGGAAAAGGCAGCCAGTGAAGGCATAATTTTTGTTTGGGCCTAGAAGTCAACATGGTTTTCCTCCTGGTTGTCTCTTTCGTTTGACCTGGAGAAAGAGGGTAGAAGCCAGAGGCTTCGTTCCCTATTTCCTGTTTCTTGTTTCTTTCATTTCAAACATTCAATGACAACATGGCATGGGGCCATGCTAGTATTTATCTTTCAAACAGTTTAATAACTAAAGCTAGTTCAGGCAAACAGCAAGCAGAAACGAAAGGGTTTAGCTCTGAAAACATGTTAAAAGAGTGGAAACGAAAAGGGCAGTAGTATGTACATGTTTCAAACGAACGTAAAGATTATTTACATGTTATGTCATGAAACTAAAAGTTCAAAGGTAATAAACTTACCTTGCTTCTGGACTTGAATGGATGTGGGACCTTGAGTGGAGGCCCAAGGTTCTGGATTTGACAGAGGGGGCCAACAGTTGTGCTTGGACTGCTGGATTTGAAGGAAGGAAAGAAACAAGTCTTGTGTTTCTTTCCAAACTGGATTCGAAGGATACTGAAGAGTATTTGTTCTTCAGAATCGAAGGAAGCAAGTGTTTGGGATTTTGGGTTTTGATTTCTCAAGTGTTGATGAACTTGAGAGTTTTGTTGTGTTTTTTGAGAATTTTATGCAGATTCGTTTGACTGGCCAAATGATCCTCTTTTAACTTTGCAAAAGTTCCTGTATTTATAGAGAAAAAGAATGGACGTGTCTTCAACAGCCAGCCTTGCAAAAAATAATAAAATACTGTAACGTGACAGTACAAGTGGGGGGGCCTGTTGGCAGCAGCAGCAGTGGGGTGTAGAAGATGTGACTGAGGCCTCTGACGTTGCTTGTGCTCAGACTAAATTCAAGTTGAAAGCTGCTTTTGTTGATAAAGTACTCTTTGTTTGAAGAAAAAGTATGTAGCCTTTAACCCAGAACAGTAGTATCCAGAAGGTAAAGTTTAAAACCTTTGTACAAGCTTCTGACTATATACAGCCTGGCAAACGAGATTTGATCTTGAGTCAAATGCAAGAGTGAGATCGAAGCACACCTGTTTGATGGAAGCCTTTGCCTCAGTCGAAGCTTGTGGTCGAATTAAGCTAACTCGAAGGAAGTTATTGCCCAATCGAAAGCTCATGCTCGAAGGAAGCATATTGCCCAATCGAAAGCTCATGCTCGAAGGAAGCATATTGCCCAATCGAAGCCTGGGTCGAAGCAAACATATTTCCTAATTGAAAGTCCGTGTTCGAAGGAGGCTTAGAGTTTAACATAAAGGACATATCCAAGTTGCATTCGAAGGAGGCTCTTGCTCCACTGAAGTTTTCATCCAGGCACACAGAAGGTGAGTTCCCAAACGAAGACTTGCCTTGCAGGGGGTACATGTGACCAGTAGGTCATGGCCTTCGATTGCAAACATGCAGGCAGCAAAAGACACAAACGAAACCTGCAACAAGAAGTCACATGCCCAGGCGAAAGAGGCACGCTAGCAGCCACTTTGAGAAATCGAAAGAAGCAAAGAGTCAATCGAAGGATGCTGATCGAAAGAGTCCTAAAGACCAATCGAAAGAGTTGAAACGAAGTACACTTGTATTTCTCCAATTTTTGTCAAAATAATATTTTTATTTGTTTTCTCCATTTTTGACAGTTTCCTTTTAATTTTGGTACTGGAAAAATCCCAATGCACTTGTTCAGGCTTGAACTTTGAGAATCCTTGTGAGAAAGGCCTTGATAATTGAGAGGGAAAATTTTGGGGTACAACACTAAGAAACTAAGTTAAAAGTCTAATAATTAATGACACATATTTCATATACATTGGTAAGTATTAAAATTATATAATGAGGCTCAATAGTTTATTTGTTCTCCATATTCACATTGTGTTAAGGTATAATAGATGTAAACAATTTCAATATTTTTCTTTTTCTCCATCACAAATTTTTAGGTTACTTCTTCACTAAGAAACTAAGTTAAAAGACTATTAATTAATGACACATATTTCATAAACATTGGTAATAATTAAAATTATATAATGAGGCTCCATGGTATATTTATTCACAATACTCATATGGTATTATGATATAATAGATGTAAACAATTTAAATATTTTTCTTCTTCTCTGTCACTAAATTTTAGGTTACTTCATCACTAAGAAACTAAGTTAAAAGACTATTAATTAATGAAAAATATTTCATACACGTTGGTAATAATTCAAATTATATAATGAGGCTCGATAGTTTATTTGTTCTCCATATTCACATTGTGTTATGGTATAATTGATGTAAACAATTTCAATATTTTTCTTATTCTCCATCACCAAATTTTAGGTTACTTCTTCACTAAGAAACTAAGTTAAAAGATTTTAAATTAATGACACATATTTAATAAATATTGGTAATAATTAAAATTATATAATGAGGCTCGATAGTATATTTATTCACCATACACATATGGTATTATGGTATAATAAATTTAAATAATTTCAATATTTTTCTTCTTCTCCGTCACTAAATATTAGGTTACTTCATCACTAAGAAACTAAGTTAAAAGACTATTAATTAATGACACATATATGATATACATTGGTAATAATTAAAAATTATATAATGAGGCTCTATAGCATATTTACTGACTATACTCATATGGTATGATTGTATAATATATGTGAACAATTTGAATATTTTTCTTCTTCTCCGTCACCAAATTTTATGTTACTTCATCACTAAGAAACTAAGTTAAAAGACTAATAATTAATGACACATATTTCATATACATTGGTAAGAAATTAAATTATATAATAATGCTCAATAGTTTATTTGTTCTCCATATTCACATTGTGTTTAGGTATTATAGATTTAAATAATTTCAATATTTTTCTTCTTCTCCGTGACTAAATTTTAGGTTACTTCATCACTAAGAAACTAAGTTAAAAGACTATTAATTAATGACACATATTTGATATACATTGGTAATAATTAAAATTATATAATGAGGCTCGATAGTTTATTTGTTCTCCATATTCACATTGTGTTATGGTATAATTGATGTAAACAATTTCAATATTTTTCTTCTTCTTCATAACCAAATTTCAGGTTACTTCTTCACTAAGAAACTAAGTTAAAAGATTTTTAAGTAATGACACATATTTCATAAACATTGGTAATAATTAAAATTATATAATGAGGCTCGATAGTATATTTATTCACCATACTCATATGGTATTATGGTATAATAGATTTAAATAATTTAAATATTTTTCTTCTTCTCCGTCACTAAATTTTAGGTTACTTCATCACCAAGAAACTAAGTTAAAAGACTATTAATTAATGACACATATTTGATATACATTGGTAATAATTAAAAATTATATAATGAGGCTCTATAGCATATTTACTGACTATACTCATATGGTATGATGGTATAATAGATGTGAATAATTTGAATATTTTTCTTCTTCTCCGTCACCAAATTTTATGTTACTTATCACTAAGAAACTAAGTTAAAAGACTAATAATTGATGACACATATTTCATATACATTGGTAAGAATTAAAATTATATAATGAGGCTCAATAGTTTATTTGTTCTCCATATTCACATTGTGTTAAGGTATAATAGATGTAAACAATTTCAATATTTTTCTTCTTCTCTATCACCAAATTTTAGGTTACTTCTTCACAAAGAAACTAAAATAAAAGACTTTTAATTAATGACACATATTTCATAAACATTGGTAATACTTAAAATTATATAATGAGACTCCATGGTATATTTATTCACAATACTCATATGGTATTATGATATAATAGATGTAAACAATTTTAATATTTTTCTTATTCTCTGTCACTAAATTTAAGGTTACTTCATCACTTAGAAACTAAGTTAAAAGACTATTAATTAATGAAAAATATTTCATACACATTGGTAATAATTCAAATTGTATAATGAGGCTCAATAGTTTATTTGTTCTCCATATTCACATTGTGTTATGGTATAATTGATGTAAACAATTTCAATATTTTTCTTCTTCTTCATAACCAAATTTCAGGTTACTTCTTCACTAAGAAACTAAGTTAAAAGATTTTTAAGTAATGACACATATTTCATAAACATTGGTAATAATTAAAATTATATAATGAGGCTCGATAGTATATTTATTCACCATACTCATATGGTATTATGGTATAATAGATTTAAATAATTTAAATATTTTTCTTCTTCTCCGTCACTAAATTTTAGGTTACTTCATCACCAAGAAACTAAGTTAAAAGACTATTAATTAATGACACATATTTGATATACATTGGTAATAATTAAAAATTATATAATGAGGCTCTATAGCATATTTACTGACTATACTCATATGGTATGATGGTATAATAGATGTGAATAATTTGAATATTTTTCTTCTTCTCCGTCACCAAATTTTATGTTACTTATCACTAAGAAACTAAGTTAAAAGACTAATAATTGATGACACATATTTCATATACATTGGTAAGAATTAAAATTATATAATGAGGCTCAATAGTTTATTTGTTCTCCATATTCACATTGTGTTAAGGTATAATAGATGTAAACAATTTCAATATTTTTCTTCTTCTCTATCACCAAATTTTAGGTTACTTCTTCACAAAGAAACTAAAATAAAAGACTTTTAATTAATGACACATATTTCATAAACATTGGTAATACTTAAAATTATATAATGAGACTCCATGGTATATTTATTCACAATACTCATATGGTATTATGATATAATAGATGTAAACAATTTTAATATTTTTCTTATTCTCTGTCACTAAATTTAAGGTTACTTCATCACTTAGAAACTAAGTTAAAAGACTATTAATTAATGAAAAATATTTCATACACATTGCTAATAATTCAAATTGTATAATGAGGCTCAATAGTTTATTTGTTCTCCATATTCACATTGTGTTATGGTATAATTGATGTAAACAATTTCAATATTTTTCTTCTTCTTCATAACCAAATTTCAGGTTACTTCTTCACTAAGAAACTAAGTTAAAAGATTTTTAAGTAATGACACATATTTCATAAACATTGGTAATAATTAAAATTATATAATGAGGCTCGATAGTATATTTATTCACCATACTCATATGGTATTATGGTATAATAGATTTAAATAATTTAAATATTTTTCTTCTTCTCCGTCACTAAATTTTAGGTTACTTCATCACCAAGAAACTAAGTTAAAAGACTATTAATTAATGACACATATTTGATATACATTGGTAATAATTAAAAATTATATAATGAGGCTCTATAGCATATTTACTGACTATGCTCATATGGTATGATGGTATAATAGATGTGAATAATTTGAATATTTTTCTTCTTCTCCGTCACCAAATTTTATGTTACTTATCACTAAGAAACTAAGTTAAAAGACTAATAATTGATGACACATATTTCATATACATTGGTAAGAATTAAAATTATATAATGAGGCTCAATAGTTTATTTGTTCTCCATATTCACATTGTGTTAAGGTATAATAGATGTAAACAATTTCAATATTTTTCTTCTTCTCTATCACCAAATTTTAGGTTACTTCTTCACAAAGAAACTAAAATAAAAGACTTTTAATTAATGACACATATTTCATAAACATTGGTAATACTTAAAATTATATAATGAGACTCCATGGTATATTTATTCACAATACTCATATGGTATTATGATATAATAGATGTAAACAATTTTAATATTTTTCTTATTCTCTGTCACTAAATTTAAGGTTACTTCATCACTTAGAAACTAAGTTAAAAGACTATTAATTAATGAAAAATATTTCATACACATTGGTAATAATTCAAATTGTATAATGAGGCTCGATAGTTTATTTGTTCTCCATATTCACATTGTGTTATGGTATAATTGATGTAAACAATTTCAATATTTTTCTTCTTCTTCATAACCAAATTTCAGGTTACTTCTTCACTAAGAAACTAAGTTAAAAGATTTTTAAGTAATGACACATATTTCATAAACATTGGTAATAATTAAAATTATATAATGAGGCTCGATAGTATATTTATTCACCATACTCATATGGTATTATGGTATAATAGATTTAAATAATTTAAATATTTTTCTTCTTCTCCGTCACTAAATTTTAGGTTACTTCATCACCAAGAAACTAAGTTAAAAGACTATTAATTAATGACACATATTTGATATACATTGGTAATAATTAAAAATTATATAATGAGGCTCTATAGCATATTTACTGACTATGCTCATATGGTATGATGGTATAATAGATGTGAATAATTTGAATATTTTTCTTCTTCTCCGTCACCAAATTTTATGTTACTTATCACTAAGAAACTAAGTTAAAAGACTAATAATTGATGACACATATTTCATATACATTGGTAAGAATTAAAATTATATAATGAGGCTCAATAGTTTATTTGTTCTCCATATTCACATTGTGTTAAGGTATAATAGATGTAAACAATTTCAATATTTTTCTTCTTCTCTATCACCAAATTTTAGGTTACTTCTTCACAAAGAAACTAAAATAAAAGACTTTTAATTAATGACACATATTTCATAAACATTGGTAATACTTAAAATTATATAATGAGACTCCATGGTATATTTATTCACAATACTCATATGGTATTATGATATAATAGATGTAAACAATTTTAATATTTTTCTTATTCTCTGTCACTAAATTTAAGGTTACTTCATCACTTAGAAACTAAGTTAAAAGACTATTAATTAATGAAAAATATTTCATACACATTGGTAATAATTCAAATTGTATAATGAGGCTCAATAGTTTATTTGTTCTCCATATTCACATTGTGTTATGGTATAATTGATGTAAACAATTTCAATATTTTTCTTCTTCTCCATCACCAAATTTTAAGTTACTTCTTCACTAAGAAACTAAGTTAAAAGATTTTTAAGTAATGACACATATTTCATAAACATTGGTAATAATTAAAATTATATAATGAGGCTCGATAGTATATTTATTCACCATACTCATATGGTATTATGGTATAATAGATTTAAATAATTTAAATATTTTTTTCTTCTCCGTCACTAAATTTTAGGTTACTTCATCACCAAGAAACTAAGTTAAAAGACTATTAATTAATGACACATATTTGATATACATTGGTAATAATTAAAAATTATATAATGAGGCTCTATAGCATATTTACTGACTATGCTCATATGGTATGATGGTATAATAGATGTGAATAATTTGAATATTTTTCTTCTTCTCCGTCACCAAATTTTATGTTACTTATCACTAAGAAACTAAGTTAAAAGACTAATAATTGATGACACATATTTCATATACATTGGTAAGAATTAAAATTATATAATGAGGCTCAATAGTTTATTTGTTCTCCATATTCACATTGTGTTAAGGTATAATAGATGTAAACAATTTCAATATTTTTCTTCTTCTCTATCACCAAATTTTAGGTTACTTCTTCACAAAGAAACTAAAATAAAAGACTTTTAATTAATGACACATATTTCATAAACATTGGTAATACTTAAAATTATATAATGAGACTCCATGGTATATTTATTCACAATACTCATATGGTATTATGATATAATAGATGTAAACAATTTTAATATTTTTCTTATTCTCTGTCACTAAATTTTAGGTTACTTCATCACTTAGAAACTAAGTTAAAAGACTATTAATTAATGAAAAATATATCATACACATTGGTAATAATTCAAATTATATAATGAGGCTCGATAGTTTATTTGTTCTCCATATTCACATTGTGTTATGGTATAATTGATGTAAACAATTTCAATATTTTTCTTCTTCTCCATCACCAAATTTTAAGTTACTTCTTCACTAAGAAACTAAGTTAAAAGATTTTTAAGTAATGACACATATTTCATAAACATTGGTAATAATTAAAATTATATAATGAGGCTCGATAGTATATTTATTCACCATACTCATATGGTATTATGGTATAATAGATTTAAATAATTTAAATATTTTTTTCTTCTCCGTCACTAAATTTTAGGTTACTTCATCACCAAGAAACTAAGTTAAAAGACTATTAATTAATGACACATATTTGATATACATTATTAATAATTAAAAATTATATAATGAGGCTCTATAGCATATTTACTGACTATGCTCATATGGTATGATGGTATAATAGATGTGAATAATTTGAATATTTTTCTTCTTCTCCGTCACCAAATTTTATGTTACTTATCACTAAGAAACTAAGTTAAAAGACTAATAATTGATGACACATATTTCATATACATTGGTAAGAATTAAAATTATATAATGAGGCTCAATAGTTTATTTGTTCTCCATATTCACATTGTGTTAAGGTATAATAGATGTAAACAATTTCAATATTTTTCTTCTTCTCTATCACCAAATTTTAGGTTACTTCTTCACAAAGAAACTAAAATAAAAGACTTTTAATTAATGACACATATTTCATAAACATTGGTAATACTTAAAATTATATAATGAGACTCCATGGTATATTTATTCACAATACTCATATGGTATTATGATATAATAGATGTAAACAATTTTAATATTTTTCTTATTCTCTGTCACTAAATTTTAGGTTACTTCATCACTTAGAAACTAAGTTAAAAGACTATTAATTAATGAAAAATATTTCATACACATTGGTAATAATTCAAATTATATAATGAGGCTCGATAGTTTATTTGTTCTCCATATTCACATTGTGTTATGGTATAATTGATGTAAACAATTTCAATATTTTTCTTCTTCTCCATCACCAAATTTTAGGTTACTTCTTCACTAAGAAACTAAGTTAAAAGATTTTTAATTAATGACACATATTTCAGAAACATTGGTAATAATTAAAATTATATAATGAGGCTCGATAGTATATTTATTGACCATACTCATATGGTATTATGGTATAATAGATTTAAATAATTTCAATATTTTTCTTCTTCTCCGTCACTAAATTTTAGGTTACTTTATCACCAAGAAACTAAGTTAAAAGACTATTAATTAATGACACATATTTGATATACATTGGTAATAATTAAAAATTATATAATGAGGCTCTATAGCATATTTTATGATTATACTCATATGGTATGATGGTATAATAGATGTGAACAATTTAAATATTTTTCTTCTTCTAAGTCACCAAATTGTATGTTACTTCATCACTAAGAAACTAAGTTAAAAGACTAATAATTATTGACACATATTTCGTATACATTGGTAAGAATTAAAATTATATAATGAGGCTCAATAGTTTATTTTTCTCTATCACCAATTTTTAGGTTACTTCTTCACTAAGAAACTAAGTTAAAAGACTATTAATTAATAACACATATTTCATAAACATTGGTAATAATTTCAATTATATAATGAGGCTCCATGGTATATTTATTCACAATACTCATATGGTATTATGATATAATAGATGTAAACAATTTGAATATTTTTCTTCTTCTCTGTCACTAAATTTTAGGTTACTTCATCACTTAGAAACTAAGTTAAAAGACTATTAATTAATGAAAAATATTTCATACACATTGGTAATAATTAAAATTATTTAATGAGGCTCGATAGTTTATTTGTTCTCCATATTCACATTGTGTTATGGTATAATTGATGTAAACAATTTCAACATTTTTCTTCTTCTCCATCACCAAATTTTAGGTTACTTCACTAAGAAACTAAGTTAAAAGATTTTTAATTAATGACACATATTTCAGAAACATTGGTAATAATTAAAATTATATAATGAGGCTCGATAGTATATTTATTCACCATACTCATATGGTATTATGGTATAATAGATTTAAATAATTTCAATATTTTTCTTCTTCTCCGTCACTAAATTTTAGGTTACTTCATCACTAAGAAACTAAGTAAAAAGACTATTAATTAATGACACATATTTGATATACATTGGTAATAATTAAAAATTATATAATGAGGCTCTATAGCATATTTACTCACTATACTCATATGGTATGATGGTATAACAGTTGTGAACAATTTAAATATTTTTCTTCTTCTACGCCACCAAATTTTATGTTACTTCATCATTAAGAAACTAAGTTAAAATACTAATAATTATTGACACATATTTCATATACATTGGTAAGAATTAAAATTATATAATGAGGCTCAATAGTTTCTTTGTTCTCCATATTCACATTGTGTTAAGGTATAATAGATGTAAACAATTTTAATATTTTCCTTTTTCTCCATCACCAATTTTTAGGTTACTTCTTAACTAAGAAACTAAGTTAAAAGACTTTTAATTAATAACACATATTTCATAAACATTGGTAATAATTAAAATTATATAATGAGGCTCCATGGTATATTTATTCACAATACTCATATGGTATTATGTTATAATAGATGTAAACAATTTCAATATTTTTCTTCTTCTCTGTCACTAAATTTTAGGTTACTTCATCACTAAGAAACTAAGTTAAAAGACTATTAATTAATGAAAAATATTTCATACACATTGGTAATAATTCAAATTATATAATGAGGCTCGATAGTTTATTTGTTCTCCATATTCACATTGTGTTATGGTATAATTGATGTAAACAATTTCAATATTTTTCTTCTTCTCCATCATCAAATTTTAGGTTAATTCTTCACTAAGAAACTAAGTTAAAAGATTTTTAAGTAATGACACATATTTCATAAACATTGGTAATAATTAAATTTATATAATGAGGCTCGATAGTATATTTATTCACCATACTCATATGGTATTATGGTATAATAGATTTAAATAATTTCAATATTTTTCTTCTTCTCCGTCACTACATTTTAGGTTACTTCATCACCGAAAAACTAAGTTAAAAGACTATTAATTGATGACACATATTTGATATACAATGGTAATAATTAAAAATTATATAATGAGGCTCTATAGCATATTTACTGACTATACTCATATGGTATGATGGTATAATAGATGTGAACAATTTAAATATTTTTCTTCTTCTACGCCAATAAATTTTATGTTACTTCATCACTGAGAAACTAAGTTAAAAGACTAATAATTATTGACACATATTTCATATACATTGGTAAGAATTAAAATTATATAATGAGGCTCAATAGTTTATTTGTTCTCCATATTCACATTGTGTTAAGGTATAATAGATGTAAACAACTTTAATATTTTCCTTTTTCTCTATCACCAATTTTTAGGTTACTTCTTCACTAAGAAACTAAGTTAAAAGACTATTAATTAATAACACATATTTCATAAACATTGGTAATAATTAAAATTATATAATGAGGCTCCATGGTATATTTATTCACAATACTCATATGGTATTATGATATAATAGATGTAAACAATTTGAATATTTTTCTTCTTCTCTGTCACTAAATTTTAGGTTACTTCATCACTTAGAAACTAAGTTAAAAGACTATTAATTAATGAAAAATATTTCATACACATTGGTAATAATTAAAATTATTTAATGAGGCTCGATAGTTTATTTGTTCTCCATATTCACATTGTGTTATGGTATAATTGATGTAAACAATTTCAACATTTTTCTTCTTCTCCATCACCAAATTTTAGGTTACTTCACTAAGAAACTAAGTTAAAAGATTTTTAATTAATGACACATATTTCAGAAACATTGGTAATAATTAAAATTATATAATGAGGCTCGATAGTATATTTATTCACCATACTCATATGGTATTATGGTATAATAGATTTAAATAATTTCAATATTTTTCTTCTTCTCCGTCACTAAATTTTAGGTTACTTCATCACTAAGAAACTAAGTAAAAAGACTATTAATTAATGACACATATTTGATATACATTGGTAATAATTAAAAATTATATAATGAGGCTCTATAGCATATTTACTCACTATACTCATATGGTATGATGGTATAACAGTTGTGAACAATTTAAATATTTTTCTTCTTCTACGCCACCAAATTTTATGTTACTTCATCATTAAGAAACTAAGTTAAAATACTAATAATTATTGACACATATTTCATATACATTGGTAAGAATTAAAATTATATAATGAGGCTCAATAGTTTCTTTGTTCTCCATATTCACATTGTGTTAAGGTATAATAGATGTAAACAATTTTAATATTTTCCTTTTTCTCCATCACCAATTTTTAGGTTACTTCTTAACTAAGAAACTAAGTTAAAAGACTTTTAATTAATAACACATATTTCAGAAACATTGGTAATAATTAAAATTATATAATGAGGCTCGATAGTATATTTATTGACCATACTCATATGGTATTATGGTATAATAGATTTAAATAATTTCAATATTTTTCTTCTTCTCCGTCACTAAATTTTAGGTTACTTTATCACCAAGAAACTAAGTTAAAAGACTATTAATTAATGACACATATTTGATATACATTGGTAATAATTAAAAATTATATAATGAGGCTCTATAGCATATTTTATGATTATACTCATATGGTATGATGGTATAATAGATGTGAACAATTTAAATATTTTTCTTCTTCTAAGTCACCAAATTGTATGTTACTTCATCACTAAGAAACTAAGTTAAAAGACTAATAATTATTGACACATATTTCGTATACATTGGTAAGAATTAAAATTATATAATGAGGCTCAATAGTTTATTTTTCTCTATCACCAATTTTTAGGTTACTTCTTCACTAAGAAACTAAGTTAAAAGACTATTAATTAATAACACATATTTCATAAACATTGGTAATAATTTCAATTATATAATGAGGCTCCATGGTATATTTATTCACAATACTCATATGGTATTATGATATAATAGATGTAAACAATTTGAATATTTTTCTTCTTCTCTGTCACTAAATTTTAGGTTACTTCATCACTTAGAAACTAACTTAAAAGACTATTAATTAATGAAAAATATTTCATACACATTGGTAATAATTAAAATTATTTAATGAGGCTCGATAGTTTATTTGTTCTCCATATTCACATTGTGTTATGGTATAATTGATGTAAACAATTTCAACATTTTTCTTCTTCTCCATCACCAAATTTTAGGTTACTTCACTAAGAAACTAAGTTAAAAGATTTTTAATTAATGACACATATTTCAGAAACATTGGTAATAATTAAAATTATATAATGAGGCTCGATAGTATATTTATTCACCATACTCATATGGTATTATGGTATAATAGATTTAAATAATTTCAATATTTTTCTTCTTCTCCGTCACTAAATTTTAGGTTACTTCATCACTAAGAAACTAAGTAAAAAGACTATTAATTAATGACACATATTTGATATACATTGGTAATAATTAAAAATTATATAATGAGGCTCTATAGCATATTTACTCACTATACTCATATGGTATGATGGTATAACAGTTGTGAACAATTTAAATATTTTTCTTCTTCTACGCCACCAAATTTTATGTTACTTCATCATTAAGAAACTAAGTTAAAAGACTATTAATTAATGAAAAATATTTCATACACATTGGTAATAATTCAAATTATATAATGAGGCTCGATAGTTTATTTGTTCTCCATATTCACATTGTGTTATGGTATAATTGATGTAAACAATTTCAATATTTTTCTTCTTCTCCATCATCAAATTTTAGGTTAATTCTTCACTAAGAAACTAAGTTAAAAGATTTTTAAGTAATGACACATATTTCATAAACATTGGTAATAATTAAATTTATATAATGAGGCTCGATAGTATATTTATTCACCATACTCATATGGTATTATGGTATAATAGATTTAAATAATTTCAATATTTTTCTTCTTCTCCGTCACTACATTTTAGGTTACTTCATCACCGAAAAACTAAGTTAAAAGACTATTAATTGATGACACATATTTGATATACAATGGTAATAATTAAAAATTATATAATGAGGCTCTATAGCATATTTACTGACTATACTCATATGGTATGATGGTATAATAGATGTGAACAATTTAAATATTTTTCTTCTTCTACGCCAATAAATTTTATGTTACTTCATCACTGAGAAACTAAGTTAAAAGACTAATAATTATTGACACATATTTCATATACATTGGTAAGAATTAAAATTATATAATGAGGCTCAATAGTTTATTTGTTCTCCATATTCACATTGTGTTAAGGTATAATAGATGTAAACAACTTTAATATTTTCCTTTTTCTCTATCACCAATTTTTAGGTTACTTCTTCACTAAGAAACTAAGTTAAAAGACTATTAATTAATAACACATATTTCATAAACATTGGTAATAATTAAAATTATATAATGAGGCTCCATGGTATATTTATTCACAATACTCATATGGTATTATGATATAATAGATGTAAACAATTTGAATATTGTTCTTCTTCTCTGTCACTAAATTTTAGGTTACTTCATCACTAAGAAACTAAGTTAAAAGACTATTAATTAATGAAAAATATTTCATACACATTGGTAATAATTCAAATTATATAATGAGGCTCGATAGTTTATTTGTTCTCCATATTCACATTGTGTTATGGTATAATTGATGTAAACAATTTCAAAATTTTTCTTCTTCTCCATCACCAAATTTTAAGTTAATTCTTCACTAAGAAACTAAGTTAAAAGATTTTTGATTAATGACACATATTTCATAAACATTGGTAATAATTAAAATTATATAATGAGGCTCGATAGTATATTTATTCACCATACTCATATGGTATTATGGTATAATAGATTTAAATAATTTCAATATTTTTCTTTTTCTCCGTCACTAAATTTTAGGTTACTTCATCACTAAGAAACTAAGTTAAAAGACTATTAATTAATGACACATATTTGATATACATTGGTAATAATTAAAAATTATATAATGAGGCTCTATAGCATATTTACTGATTATACTCATATGGTATGATGGTATAATAGATGTGAACAATTTAAATATTTTTCTTCTTCTACGTCACCAAATTGTATGTTACTTCATCACTAAGAAACTAAGTTAAAAGACTAATAATTATTGACACATATTTCGTATATATTGGTAAGAATTAAAATTATATAATGAGGCTCAATAGTTTCTTTGTTCTCCATTTTCACATTGTGTTAAGGTATAATAGATTTAAACAATTTTAATATTTTCCTTTTTCTCTATCACCAATTTTTAGGTTACTTCTTCACTAAGAAACTAAGTTAAAAGACTATTAATTAATAACACATATTTCATAAACATTGGTAATAATTAAAATTATATAATGAGGCTCCATGGTATATTTATTCACAATACTCATATGGTATTATGATATAATAGATGTAAACAATTTGAATATTTTTCTTCTTCTCTGTCACTAAATTTTAGGTTACTTCATCACTTAGAAACTAAGTTAAAAGACTATTAATTAATGAAAAATATATCATACACATTGATAATAATTAAAATTATATAATGAGGCTTGATAGTTTATTTGTTCTCCATATTCACATTGTGTTATGGTATAATTGATGTAAACAATTTCAATATTTTTCTTCTTCTCCATCACCAAATTTTAGGTTACTTCTTCACTAAGAAACTAAGTTAAAAGATTTTTAATTAATGACACATATTTCAGAAACATTGGTAATGATTAAAATTATATAATGAGGCTCGATAGTATATTTATTCACCATACTCATATGGTATTATGGTATAATAGATTTAAATAATTTCAATATTTTTCTTCTTCTCTGTCACTAAATTTTAGGTTACTTCATCACTAAGAAACTAAGTAAAAAGACTATTAATTAATGACACATATTTGATATACATTGGTAATAATTAAAAATTATATAATGAGGCTCTATAGCATAATTACAGATTATACTGATATGGTATGATGGTATAATAGATGTGAACAATTTAAATATTTGTCTTCTTCTACGTCACCAAATTGTATGTTACTTCATCACTAAGAAACTAAGTTAAAAGACTAATAATTATTGACACATATTTCGTATACATTGGTAAGAATTAAAATTATATAATGAGGCTCAATAGTTTATTTGTTCTCCATTTTCACATTGTGGTAAGATATAATAGATGTAAACAATTTTAATATTTTCCTTTTTCTCTATCACCAATTTTTAGGTTCCTTCTTCACTAAGAAACTAAGTTAAAAGACTATTAATTAATAACACATATTTCATAAACATTGGTAATAGTTAAAATTATATAATGAGGCTCCATGGTGTATTTATTCACAATACTCATATGGTATTATGATATAATAGATGTAAACAATTTGAATATTTTTCTTCTTCTCTATCACTAAATTTTAGGTTACTTCATCACTTAGAAACTAAGTTAAAAGACTATTAATTAATGAAAAATATATCATACACATTGCTAATAATTAAAATTATATAATGAGGCTCGATAGTTTATTTGTTCTCCATATTCACATTGTGTTATGGTATAATTGATGTAAACAATTTCAATATTTTTCTTCTTCTCCATCACCAAATTTTAGGTTACTTCTTCACTAAGAAACTAAGTTAAAAGATTTTTAATTAATGACACATATTTCAGAAACATTGGTAATAATTAAAATTATATAATGAGGCTCGATAGTATATTTATTCACCATACTCATATGGTATTATGGTATAATAGATTTAAATAATTTCAATATTTTTCTTCTTCTCCGTCACTAAATTTTAGGTTACTTCATCACTAAGAAACTAAGTAAAAAGACTATTAATTAATGACACATATTTGATATACATTGGTAATAATTAAAAATTATATAATGAGGCTCTATAGCATATTTACTGACTATACTCATATGGTATGATGGTATAATAGATGTGAACAATTTAAATATTTTTCTTCTTCTAGGCAATAAAATTTTGTGTTACTTCATCATTCAGAAACTAAGTTAAAATACTAATAATTATTGACACATATTTCATATACATTGGTAAGAATTAAAATTATATAATGAGGCTCAATAGTTTATTTGTTCTCCATATTCACATTGTGTTAAGGTATAATAGATGTAAACAATTTTAATATTTTCCTTTTTCTCCATCACCAATTTTTAGGTTACTTCTTAACTAAGAAACTATGTTAAAAGACTTTTAATTAATAACACATATTTCATAAACATTGGTAATAATTAAAATTATATAATGAGGCTCCATGGTATATTTATTCACAATACTCTTATGGTATTATGTTATAATAGATGTAAACAATTTCAATATTTTTCTTCTTCTCTGTCACTAAATTTTAGGTTACTTCATCACTAAGAAACTAAGTTAAAAGACTATTAATTAATGAAAAATATTTCATACACATTGGTAATAATTCAAATTATATAATGAGGCTCGATAGTTTATTTGTTCTCCATATTCACATTGTGTTATGGTATAATTGATGTAAACAATTTCAATATTTTTCTTCTTCTCCATCACCAAATTTTAGGTTACTTCTTCACTAAGAAACTAAGTTAAAAGATTTTTAAGTAATGACACATATTTCATAAACATTGGTAATAATTAAAATTATATAATGAGGCTCGACAGTATATTTATTCACCATACTCATATGGTATTATGGTATAATAGATTTAAATAATTTCAATATTTTTCTTCTTCTCCGTCACTACATTTTAGGTTACTTAATCACCAAGAAACTAAGTTAAAAGACTATTAATTAATGACACATATTTGATATACATTGGTAATAATTAAAAATTATATAATGAGGCTCTATAGCATATTAACTGACTATACTCATATGGTATGATGGTATAATAGATGTGAACAATTTAAATATTTTTCTTCTTCTACGCCAACAAATTTTATGTTACTTCATCACTGAGAAACTAAGTTAAAAGACTAATAATTATTGACACATATTTCATATACATTGGTAAGAATTAAAATTATATAATGAGGCTCAATAGTTTATTTGTTCTCCATATTCACATTGTGTTAAGGTATAATAGATGTAAACAATTTTAATATTTTCCTTTTTCTACATCACCAATTTTTAGGTTACTTCTTCACTAAGAAACTAAGTTAAAAGACTTTTAATTAATAACACATATTTCATAAACATTGGTAATAATTAAAATTATATAATGAGGCTCCACGGTATATTTATTCACAATACTCATATGGTATTATGTTATAATAGATGTAAACAATTTCAATATTTTTCTTCTTCTCTGTCACTAAATTTTAGGTTACTTCATCACTAAGAAACTAAGTTAAAAGACTATTAATTAATGAAAAATATTTCATAAACATTGGTAATAATTCAAATTATATAATGAGGCTCGATAGTTTATTTGTTCTCCATATTCACATTGTGTTATGGTATAATTGATGTAAACAATTTCAATATTTTTCTTCTTCTCCATCACCAAATTTTAGGTTACTTCTTCACTAAGAAACTAAGTTAAAAGATTTTTAAGTAATGACACATATTTCATAAACATTGGTAATAATTAAATTTATATAATGAGGCTCGATAATATATTTATTCACCATACTCATATGGTATTATGGTATAATAGATTTAAATAATTTCAATATTTTTCTTCTTCTCCGTCATTAAATTTTAGGTTACTTCATCACCAAGAAACTAAGTTAAAAGACAATTAATTAATGACACATATTTGATATACATTGGTAATAATTAAAAATTATATAATGAGGCTCTATAGCATATTTACTGATTATACTCATATGGTATGATGGTATAATAGATGTGAACAATTTAAATATTTTTCTTCTTCTACGTCACCAAATTGTATGTTACTTCATCACTAAGAAACTAAGTTAAAAGACTAATAATTATTGACACATATTTCGTATACATTGGTAAGAATTAAAATTATATAATGAGGCTCAATAGTTTATTTGTTCTCCATTTTCACATTGTGTTAAGGTATAATAGATGTAAACAATTTTAATATTTTCCTTTTTCTCCATCACCAATTTTTAGGTTACTTCTTCACTAAGAAACTAAGTTAAAAGACTATTAATTAATAACACATATTTCATAAACATTGGTAATAATTAAAATTATATAATTAGGCTACATGGTGTATTTATTCACAATACTCATATGGTATTATGATATAATAGATGTAAACAATTTGAATATTTTTCTTCTTCTCTGTCACTAAATTTTAGGTTACTTCATCACTTAGAAACTAAGTTAAAAGGCTATTAATTAATGAAAAATATTTCATACACATTGGTAATAATTAAAATTATATAATGAGGCTCGATAGTTTATTTGTTCTCCATATTCACATTGTGTTATGGTATAATTGATGTAAACAATTTCAATATTTTTCTTCTTCTCCATCACCAAATTTTATGTTACTTCTTCACTAAGAAACTAAGTTAAAAGATTTTTAAGTAATGACACATATTTCATAAACATTGGTAATAATTAAATTTATATAATGAGGCTCGATAATATATTTATTCACCATACTCATATGGTATTATGGTATAATAGATTTAAATAATTTCAATATTTTTCTTCTTCTCCGTCATTAAATTTTAGGTTACTTCATCACCAAGAAACTAAGTTAAAAGACTATTAATTAATGACACATATTTGATATACATTGGTAATAATTAAAAATTATATAATGAGGCTCTATAGCATATTTACTGATTATACTCATATGGTATGATGGTATAATAGATGTGAACAATTTAAATATTTTTCTTCTTCTACGTCACCAAATTGTATGTTACTTCATCACTAAGAAACTAAGTTAAAAGACTAATAATTATTGACACATATTTCGTATACATTGGTAAGAATTAAAATTATATAATGAGGCTCAATAGTTTATTTGTTCTCCATTTTCACATTGTGTTAAGGTATAATAGATGTAAACAATTTTAATATTTTCCTTTTTCTCCATCACTAATTTTTAGGTTACTTCTTCACTAAGAAACTAAGTTAAAAGACTATTAATTAATAACACATATTTCATAAACATTGGTAATAATTAAAATTATATAATGAGGCTACATGGTGTATTTATTCACAATACTCATATGGTATTATGATATAATAGATGTAAACAATTTGAATATTTTTCTTCTTCTCTGTCACTAAATTTTAAGTTACTTCATCACTTAGAAACTAAGTTAAAAGACTATTAATTAATGAAAAATATTTCATACACATTGATAATAATTAAAATTATATAATGAGGCTCAATAGTTTATTTGTTCTCGATATTCACATTGTGTTATGGTATAATTGATGTAAACAATTTCAATATTTTTCTTCTTCTCCATCACCAGATTTTAGATTACTTCTTCACTAAGAAACTAAGTTAAAAGATTTTTAAGTAATGACACATATTTCATAAACATTGGTAATAATTAAATTTATATAATGAGGCTCGATAATATATTTATTCACCATACTCATATGGTATTATGGTATAATAGATTTAAATAATTTCAATATTTTTCTTCTTCTCCGTCACTAAATTTTAGGTTACTTCATCACCAAGAATCTAAGTTAAAAGACTATTAATTAATGACACATATTTGATATACATTGGTAATAATTAAAAATTATATAAGGAGGCTCTATAGCATATTTACTGATTATACTCATACGGTATGATGGTATTAGATGTGAACAATTTAAATATTTTTCTTCTTCTACGTCACCAAATTGTATGTTATTTCATCACTAAGAAACTAAGTTAAAAGACTAATAATTATTGACACATATTTCGTATACATTGGTAAGAATTAAAATTATATAATGAGGCTCAATAGTTTATTTGTTCCCCATTTTCACTTTGTGTTAAGGTATAATAGATGTAAACAATTTTAATATTTTCCTTTTTCTCTATCACCAATTTTTAGGTTACTTCTTCACTAAGAAACTAAGTTAAAAGACTATTAATTAATAACACATATTTCATAAACATTGGTAATAATTAAAATTATATAATGAGGCTCCATGGTGTATTTATTCACAATACTCATATGGTATTATGATATAATAGATGTAAACAATTTGAATATTTTTCTTCTTCTCTGTCACTAAATTTTAGATTACTTCATCACTTAGAAACTAAGTTAAAAGACTATTAATTAATGAAAAATATTTCATACACATTGATAATAATTAAAATTATATAATGAGGCTCAATAGTTTATTTGTTCTCCATATTCACATTGTGTTATGGTATAATTGATGTAAACAATTTCAATATTTTTCTTCTTCTCCATCACCAAATTTTAGGTTACTTCTTCACTAAGAAACTAAGTTAAAAGATTTTTAATTAATGACACATATTTCAGAAACACTGGTAATAATTAAAATTATATAATGAGGCTCGATAGTATATTTATTCACGATACTCATATGGTATTATGATATAATAGATTTAAATAATTTCAATATTTTTCTTCTTCTCTGTCACTAATATTTAGGTTACTTCATCACTAAGAAACTAAGTAAAAAGACTATTAATTAATGACACATATTTGATATACATTGGTAATAATTAAAAATTATATAATGAGGCTCTATAACATATTTACTGACTATACTCATATGGTATGATGGTATAATAGATGTGAACAATTTAAATATTTTTCTTCTTCTACGCCACTAAATTTTATGTTACTTCATCATTAAGAAACTAAGTTAAAATACTAATAATTATTGACACATATTTCATATACATTGGTAAGAATTAAAATTATATAATGAGGCTCAATAGTTTATTTGTTCTCCATATTCACATTGTGTTAATGTATAATAGATGTAAACAATTTTAATATTTTCCTTTTTCTCAATCACCAATTTTTAGGTTACTTCTTCACTAAGAAACTAAGTTAAAAGACTTTTAATTAATAAAACATATTTCATAAACATTGGTAATAATTAAAATTATATAATGAGGCTCCATGGTATATTTATTCACAATAATCTTATGGTATTATGTTATAATAGATGTAAACAATTTCAATATTTTTCTTCTTCTCTGTCACTAAATTTTAGGTTACTTCCTTACTAAGAAACTAAGTTAAAAGACTATTAATTAATGAAAAATATTTCATACACATTGGTAATAATTCAAATTATATAATGAGGCTCGATAGTTTATTTGTTCTCCATATTCACATTGTGTTATGGTATAATTGATGTAAACAATTTCAATATTTTTCTTCTTCTCCATCACCAAATTTTAGGTTACTTCTTCACTAAGAAACGAAGTTAAAAGATTTTTAAGTAATGACACATATTTCATAAACATTGGTAATAATTAAATTTATATAATGAGGCTCGATAGTATATTTATTCACCATACTCATATAGTATTATGGTATAATAGATTTAAATAATTTCAATATTTTTCTTCTTCTCCGTCACTAAATTTTAGGTTACTTCATCACTAAGAAACTAAGTAAAAAGACTATTAATTAATGACACATATTTGATATACATTGGTAATAATTAAAAATTATATAATGAGGCTCTATAGCATATTAACTGACTATACTCATATGGTATGATGGTATAATAGATGTGAACAATTTAAATATTTTTCTTCTTCTACGCCAACAAATTTTATGTTACTTCATCACTGAGAAACTAAGTTAAAAGACTAATAATTATTGACACATATTTCATATACATTGGTAAGAATTAAAATTATATAATGAGGCTCAATAGTTTATTTGTTCTCCATATTCACATTGTGTTAAGGTATAATAGATGTAAACAATTTTAATATTTTCCTTTTTCTCCATCACCAATTTTTAGGTTACTTCTTCACTAAGAAACTAAGTTAAAAGACTTTTAATTAATAACACATATTCCATAAACATTGGTAATAATTAAAATTATATAATGAGGCTCCATGGTATATTTATTCACAATACTCATATGGTATTATGTTATAATAGATATAAACAATTTCAATATTTTTCTTCTTCTCTGTCACTAAATTTTAGGTTACTTCATCCCTAAGAAACTAAGTTAAAACACTATTATTTAATGAAAAATATTTCATACACATTGGTAATAATTCAAATTATATAATGAGGCTCGATAGTTTATTTGTTCTCCATATTCACATTGTGTTATGGTATAATTAGTGTAAACAATTTCAATATTTTTCTTCTTCTCCATCACCAAATTTTAGGTTACTTCTTCACTAAGAAACTAAGTTAAAAGATTTTTAAGTAATGACACATATTTCATAAACATTGGTAATAATTAAATTTCTATAATGAGGCTCGATAATATATTTATTCACCATACTCATATGGTATTATGGTATAATAGATTTAAATAATTTCAATATTTTTCTTCTTCTCCGTCATTAAATTTTAGGTTACTTCATCACCAAGAAACTAAGTTAAAAGACTATTAATTAATGACACATATTTGATATACATTGGTAATAATTAAAAATTATATAATGAGGCTCTATAGCATATTTACTGATTATACTCATATGGTATGATGGTATAATAGATGTGAACAATTTAAATATTTTTCTTCTTCTACGTCACCAAATTGTATGTTACTTCATCACTAAGAAACTAAGTTAAAAGACTAATAATTATTGACACATATTTCGTATACATTGGTAAGAATTAAAATTATATAATGAGGCTCAATAGTTTATTTGTTCTCCATTTTCACTTTGTGTTAAGGTATAATAGATGTAAACAATTTTAATATTTTCCTTTTTCTCCATCACCAATTTTTAGGTTACTTCTTCACTAAGAAACTAAGTTAAAAGACTATTAATTAATAACACATATTTCATAAACATTGGTAATAATTAAAATTATATAATTAGGCTACATGGTGTATTTATTCACAATACTCATATGGTATTATGATATAATAGATGTAAACAATTTGAATATTTTTCTTCTTCTCTGTCACTAAATTTTAGGTTACTTCATCACTTAGAAACTAAGTTAAAACACTATTAATTAATGAAAAATATTTCATACACATTGGTAATAATTAAAATTATATAATGAGGCTCGATAGTTTATTTGTTCTCCATATTCACATTGTGTTATGGTATAATTGGTGTAAACAATTTCAATATTTTTCTTCTTCTCCATCACCAAATTTTATGTTACTTCTTCACTAAGAAACTAAGTTAAAAGATTTTTAAGTAATGACACATATTTCATAAACATTGGTAATAATTAAATTTCTATAATGAGGCTCGATAATATATTTATTCACCATACTCATATGGTATTATGGTATAATAGATTTAAATAATTTCAATATTTTTCTTCTTCTCCGTCATTAAATTTTAGGTTACTTCATCACCAAGAAACTATGTTAAAAGACTATTAATTAATGACACATATTTGATATACATTGGTAATAATTAAAAATTATATAATGAGGCTCTATAGCATATTTACTGATTATACTCATATGGTATGATGGTATAATAGATGTGAACAATTTAAATATTTTTCTACTTCTACGTCACCAAATTGTATGTTACTTCATCACTAAGAAACTAAGTTAAAAGACTAATAATTATTGACACATATTTCGTATACATTGGTAAGAATTAAAATTATATAATGAGGCTCAATAGTTTATTTGTTCTCCATTTTCACATTGTGTTAAGGTATAATAGATGTAAACAATTTTAATATTTTCCTTTTTCTCCATCACTAATTTTTAGGTTACTTCTTCACTAAGAAACTAAGTTAAAAGACTATTAATTAATAACACATATTTCATAAACATTGGTAATAATTAAAATTATATAATGAGGCTACATGGTGTATTTATTCACAATACTCATATGGTATTATGATATAATAGATGTAAACAATTTGAATATTTTTCTTCTTCTCTGTCACTAAATTTTAAGTTACTTCATCACTTAGAAACTAAGTTAAAAGACTATTAATTAATGAAAAATATTTCATACACATTGATAATAATTAAAATTATATAATGAGGCTCAATAGTTTATTTGTTCTCGATATTCACATTGTGTTATGGTATAATTGATGTAAACAATTTCAATATTTTTCTTCTTCTCCATCACCAGATTTTAGATTACTTCTTCACTAAGAAACTAAGTTAAAAGATTTTTAAGTAATGACACATATTTCATAAACATTGGTAATAATTAAATTTATATAATGAGGCTCGATAATATATTTATTCACCATACTCATATGGTATTATGGTATAATAGATTTAAATAATTTCAATATTTTTCTTCTTCTCCGTCACTAAATTTTAGGTTACTTCATCACCAAGAATCTAAGTTAAAAGACTATTAATTAATGACACATATTTGATATACATTGGTAATAATTAAAAATTATATAAGGAGGCTCTATAGCATATTTACTGATTATACTCATACGGTATGATGGTATTAGATGTGAACAATTTAAATATTTTTCTTCTTCTACGTCACCAAATTGTATGTTATTTCATCACTAAGAAACTAAGTTAAAAGACTAATAATTATTGACACATATTTCGTATACATTGGTAAGAATTAAAATTATATAATGAGGCTCAATAGTTTATTTGTTCCCCATTTTCACATTGTGTTAAGGTATAATAGATGTAAACAATTTTAATATTTTCCTTTTTCTCTATCACCAATTTTTAGGTTACTTCTTCACTAAGAAACTAAGTTAAAAGACTATTAATTAATAACACATATTTCATAAACATTGGTAATAATTAAAATTATATAATGAGGCTCCATGGTGTATTTATTCACAATACTCATATGGTATTATGATATAATAGATGTAAACAATTTGAATATTTTTCTTCTTCTCTGTCACTAAATTTTAGATTACTTCATCACTTAGAAACTAAGTTAAAAGACTATTAATTAATGAAAAATATTTCATACACATTGATAATAATTAAAATTATATAATGAGGCTCAATAGTTTATTTGTTCTCCATATTCACATTGTGTTATGGTATAATTGATGTAAACAATTTCAATATTTTTCTTCTTCTCCATCACCAAATTTTAGGTTACTTCTTCACTAAGAAACTAAGTTAAAAGATTTTTAATTAATGACACATATTTCAGAAACATTGGTAATAATTAAAATTATATAATGAGGCTCGATAGTATATTTATTCACGATACTCATATGGTATAATAGATTTAAATAATTTCAATATTTTTCTTCTTCTCTGTCACTAATATTTAGGTTACTTCATCACTAAGAAACTAAATAAAAAGACTATTAATTAATGACATATATTTGATATACATTGGTAATAATTAAAAATTATATAATGAGGCTCTATAACATATTTACTGACTATACTCATATGGTATGATGGTATAATAGATGTGAACAATTTAAATATTTTTCTTCTTCTACGCCACTAAATTTTATGTTACTTCATCATTAAGAAACTAAGTTAAAATACTAATAATTATTGACACATATTTCATATACATTGGTAAGAATTAAAATTATATAATGAGGCTCAATAGTTTATTTGTTCTCCATATTCACATTGTGTTAATGTATAATAGATGTAAACAATTTTAATATTTTCCTTTTTCTCAATCACCAATTTTTAGGTTACTTCTTCACTAAGAAACTAAGTTAAAAGACTTTTAATTAATAACACATATTTCATAAACATTGGTAATAATTAAAATTATATAATGAGGCTCCATGGTATATTTATTCACAATAATCTTATGGTATTATGTTATAATAGATGTAAACAATTTCAATATTTTTCTTCTTCTCTGTCACTAAATTTTAGGTTACTTCATCACTAAGAAACTAAGTTAAAAGACTATTAATTAATGAAAAATATTTCATACACATTGGTAATAATTCAAATTATATAATGAGGCTCGATAGTTTATTTGTTCTCCATATTCACATTGTGTTATGGTATAATTGATGTAAACAATTTCAATATTTTTCTTCTTCTCCATCACCAAATTTTAGGTTACTTCTTCACTAAGAAACTAAGTTAAAAGATTTTTAAGTAATGACACATATTTCATAAACATTGGTAATAATTAAATTTATATAATGAGGCTCGATAGTATATTTATTCACCATACTCATATAGTATTATGGTATAATAGATTTAAATAATTTCAATATTTTTCTTCTTCTCCGTCACTAAATTTTAGGTTACTTCATCACTAAGAAACTAAGTAAAAAGACTATTAATTAATGACACATATTTGATATACATTGGTAATAATTAAAAATTATATAATGAGGCTCTATAGCATATTAATTGACTATACTCATATGGTATGATGGTATAATAGATGTGAACAATTTAAATATTTTTCTTCTTCTACGCCAACAAATTTTATGTTACTTCATCACTGAGAAACTAAGTTAAAAGACTAATAATTATTGACACATATTTCATATACATTGGTAAGAATTAAAATTATATAATGAGGCTCAATAGTTTATTTGTTCTCCATATTCACATTGTGTTAAGGTATAATAGATGTAAACAATTTTAATATTTTCCTTTTTCTCCATCACCAATTTTTAGGTTACTTCTTCACTAAGAAACTAAGTTAAAAGACTTTTAATTAATAACACATATTCCATAAACATTGGTAATAATTAAAATTATATAATGAGGCTCCATGGTATATTTATTCACAATACTCATATGGTATTATGTTATAATAGATATAAACAATTTCAATATTTTTCTTCTTCTCTGTCACTAAATTTTAGGTTACTTCATCCCTAAGAAACTAAGTTAAAACACTATTATTTAATGAAAAATATTTCATACACATTGGTAATAATTCAAATTATATAATGAGGCTCGATAGTTTATTTGTTCTCCATATTCACATTGTGTTATGGTATAATTGGTGTAAACAATTTCAATATTTTTCTTCTTCTCCATCACCAAATTTTAGGTTACTTCTTCACTAAGAAACTAAGTTAAAAGATTTTTAAGTAATTACACATATTTCATAAACATTGGTAATAATTAAATTTCTATAATGAGGCTCGATAATATATTTATTCACCATACTCATATGGTATTATGGTATAATAGATTTAAATAATTTCAATATTTTTCTTCTTCTCCGTCATTAAATTTTAGGTTACTTCATCACTAAGAAACTAAGTTAAAAGACTATTAATTAATGACACATATTTGATATACATTGGTAATAATTAAAAATTATATAATGAGGCTCTATAGCATATTTACTGATTATACTCATATGGTATGATGGTATAATAGATGTGAACAATTTAAATATTTTTCTTCTTCTACGTCACCAAATTGTATGTTACTTCATCACTAAGAAACTAAGTTAAAAGACTAATAATTATTGACACATATTTCGTATACATTGGTAAGAATTAAAATTATATAATGAGGCTCAATAGTTTATTTGTTCTCCATTTTCACTTTGTGTTAAGGTATAATAGATGTAAACAATTTTAATATTTTCCTTTTTCTCCATCACCAATTTTTAGGTTACTTCTTCACTAAGAAACTAAGTTAAAAGACTATTAATTAATAACACATATTTCATAAACATTGGTAATAATTAAAATTATATAATTAGGCTACATGGTGTATTTATTCACAATACTCATATGGTATTATGATATAATAGATGTAAACAATTTGAATATTTTTCTTCTTCTCTTTCACTAAATTTTAGGTTACTTCATCACTTAGAAACTAAGTTAAAACACTATTAATTAATGAAAAATATTTCATACACATTGGTAATAATTAAAATTATATAATGAGGCTCGATAGTTTATTTGTTCTCCATATTCACATTGTGTTATGGTATAATTGGTGTAAACAATTTCAATATTTTTCTTCTTCTTCATCACCAAATTTTATGTTACTTCTTCACTAAGAAACTAAGTTAAAAGATTTTTAAGTAATGACACATATTTCATAAACATTGGTAATAATTAAATTTCTATAATGAGGCTCGATAATATATTTATTCACCATACTCATATGGTATTATGGTATAATAGATTTAAATAATTTCAATATTTTTCTTCTTCTCCGTCATTAAATTTTAGGTTACTTCATCACCAAGAAACTAAGTTAAAAGACTATTAATTAATGACACATATTTGATATACATTGGTAATAATTAAAAATTATATAATGAGGCTCTATAGCATATTTACTGATTATACTCATATGGTATGATGGTATAATAGATGTGAACAATTTAAATATTTTTCTTCTTCTACGTCACCAAATTGTATGTTACTTCATCACTAAGAAACTAAGTTAAAAGACTAATAATTATTGACACATATTTCGTATACATTGGGAAGAATTAAAATTATATAATGAGGCTCAATAGTTTATTTGTTCTCCATTTTCACTTTGTGTTAAGGTATAATAGATGTAAACAATTTTAATATTTTCCTTTTTCTCCATCACCAATTTTTAGGTTACTTCTTCACTAAGAAACTAAGTTAAAAGACTATTAATTAATAACACATATTTCATAAACATTGGTAATAATTAAAATTATATAATTAGGCTACATGGTGTATTTATTCACAATACTCATATGGTATTATGATATAATAGATGTAAACAATTTGAATATTTTTCTTCTTCTCTTTCACTAAATTTTAGGTTACTTCATCACTTAGAAACTAAGTTAAAACACTATTAATTAATGAAAAATATTTCATACACATTGGTAATAATTAAAATTATATAATGAGGCTCGATAGTTTATTTGTTCTCCATATTCACATTGTGTTATGGTATAATTGGTGTAAACAATTTCAATATTTTTCTTCTTCTTCATCACCAAATTTTATGTTACTTCTTCACTAAGAAACTAAGTTAAAAGATTTTTAAGTAATGACACATATTTCATAAACATTGGTAATAATTAAATTTCTATAATGAGGCTCGATAATATATTTATTCACCATACTCATATGGTATTATGGTATAATAGATTTAAATAATTTCAATATTTTTCTTCTTCTCCGTCATTAAATTTTAGGTTACTTCATCACCAAGAAACTATGTTAAAAGACTATTAATTAATGACACATATTTGATATACATTGGTAATAATTAAAAATTATATAATGAGGCTCTATAGCATATTTACTGATTATACTCATATGGTATGATGGTATAATAGATGTGAACAATTTAAATATTTTTCTTCTTCTACGTCACCAAATTGTATGTTACTTCATCACTAAGAAACTAAGTTAAAAGACTAATAATTATTGACACATATTTCGTATACATTGGTAAGAATTAAAATTATATAATGAGGCTCAATAGTTTATTTGTTCTCCATTTTCACATTGTGTTAAGGTATAATAGATGTAAACAATTTTAATATTTTCCTTTTTCTCCATCACTAATTTTTAGGTTACTTCTTCACTAAGAAACTAAGTTAAAAGACTATTAATTAATAACACATATTTCATAAACATTGGTAATAATTAAAATTATATAATGAGGCTACATGGTGTATTTATTCACAATACTCATATGGTATTATGATATAATAGATGTAAACAATTTGAATATTTTTCTTCTTCTCTGTCACTAAATTTTAAGTTACTTCATCACTTAGAAACTAAGTTAAAAGACTATTAATTAATGAAAAATATTTCATACACATTGATAATAATTAAAATTATATAATGAGGCTCAATAGTTTATTTGTTCTCGATATTCACATTGTGTTATGGTATAATTGATGTAAACAATTTCAATATTTTTCTTCTTCTCCATCACCAGATTTTAGATTACTTCTTCACTAAGAAACTAAGTTAAAAGATTTTTAAGTAATGACACATATTTCATAAACATTGGTAATAATTAAATTTATATAATGAGGCTGGATAATATATTTATTCACCATACTCATATGGTATTATGGTATAATAGATTTAAATAATTTCAATATTTTTCTTCTTCTCCGTCACTAAATTTTAGGTTACTTCATCACCAAGAATCTAAGTTAAAAGACTATTAATTAATGACACATATTTGATATACATTGGTAATAATTAAAAATTATATAAGGAGGCTCTATAGCATATTTACTGATTATACTCATACGGTATGATGGTATTAGATGTGAACAATTTAAATATTTTTCTTCTTCTACGTCACCAAATTGTATGTTATTTCATCACTAAGAAACTAAGTTAAAAGACTAATAATTATTGACACATATTTCGTATACATTGGTAAGAATTAAAATTATATAATGAGGCTCAATAGTTTATTTGTTCCCCATTTTCACATTGTGTTAAGGTATAATAGATGTAAACAATTTTAATATTTTCCTTTTTCTCTATCACCAATTTTTAGGTTACTTCTTCACTAAGAAACTAAGTTAAAAGACTATTAATTAATAACACATATTTCATAAACATTGGTAATAATTAAAATTATATAATGAGGCTCCATGGTGTATTTATTCACAATACTCATATGGTATTATGATATAATAGATGTAAACAATTTGAATATTTTTCTTCTTCTCTGTCACTAAATTTTAGATTACTTCATCACTTAGAAACTAAGTTAAAAGACTATTAATTAATGAAAAATATTTCATACACATTGATAATAATTAAAATTATATAATGAGGCTCAATAGTTTATTTGTTCTCCATATTCACATTGTGTTATGGTATAATTGATGTAAACAATTTCAATATTTTTCTTCTTCTCCATCACCAAATTTTAGGTTACTTCTTCACTAAGAAACTAAGTTAAAAGATTTTTAATTAATGACACATATTTCAGAAACATTGGTAATAATTAAAATTATATAATGAGGCTCGATAGTATATTTATTCACGATACTCATATGGTATTATGGTATAATAGATTTAAATAATTTCAATATTTTTCTTCTTCTCTGTCACTAATATTTAGGTTACTTCATCACTAAGAAACTAAGTAAAAAGACTATTAATTAATGACACATATTTGATATACATTGGTAATAATTAAAAATTATATAATGAGGCTCTATAACATATTTACTGACTATACTCATATGGTATGATGGTATAATAGATGTGAACAATTTAAATATTTTTCTTCTTCTACGCCACTAAATTTTATGTTACTTCATCATTAAGAAACTAAGTTAAAATACTAATAATTATTGACACATATTTCATATACATTGGTAAGAATTAAAATTATATAATGAGGCTCAATAGTTTATTTGTTCTCCATATTCACATTGTGTTAATGTATAATAGATGTAAACAATTTTAATATTTTCCTTTTTCTCAATCACCAATTTTTAGGTTACTTCTTCACTAAGAAACTAAGTTAAAAGACTTTTAATTAATAACACATATTTCATAAACATTGGTTATAATTAAAATTATATAATGAGGCTCCATGGTATATTTATTCACAATAATCTTATGGTATTATGTTATAATAGATGTAAACAATTTCAATATTTTTCTTCTTCTCTGTCACTAAATTTTAGGTTACTTCATCACTAAGAAACTAAGTTAAAAGACTATTAATTAATGAAAAATATTTCATACAAATTGGTAATAATTCAAATTATATAATGAGGCTCGATAGTTTATTTGTTCTCCATATTCACATTGTGTTATGGTATAATTGATGTAAACAATTTCAATATTTTTCTTCTTCTCCATCACCAAATTTTAGGTTACTTCTTCACTAAGAAACTAAGTTAAAAGATTTTTAAGTAATGACACATATTTCATAAACATTGGTAATAATTAAATTTATATAATGAGGCTCGATAGTATATTTATTCACCATACTCATATAGTATTGTGGTATAATAGATTTAAATAATTTCAATATTTTTCTTCTTCTCCGTCACTAAATTTTAGGTTACTTCATCACTAAGAAACTAAGTAAAAAGACTATTAATTAATGACACATATTTGATATACATTGGTAATAATTAAAAATTATATAATGAGGCTCTATAGCATATTAACTGACTATACTCATATGGTATGATGGTATAATAGATGTGAACAATTTAAATATTTTTCTTCTTCTACGCCAACAAATTTTATGTTACTTCATCACTGAGAAACTAAGTTAAAAGACTAATAATTATTGACACATATTTCATATACATTGGTAAGAATTAAAATTAGATAATGAGGCTCAATAGTTTATTTGTTCTCCATATTCACATTGTGTTAAGGTATAATAGATGTAAACAATTTTAATATTTTCCTTTTTCTCCATCACCAATTTTTAGGTTACTTCTTCACTAAGTAACTAAGTTAAAAGACTTTTAATTAATAACACATATTCCATAAACATTGGTAATAATTAAAATTATATAATGAGGCTCCATGGTATATTTATTCACAATACTCATATGGTATTATGTTATAATAGATATAAACAATTTCAATATTTTTCTTCTTCTCTGTCACTAAATTTTAGGTTACTTCATCCCTAAGAAACTAAGTTAAAACACTATTATTTAATGAAAAATATTTCATACACATTGGTAATAATTCAAATTATATAATGAGGCTCGATAGTTTATTTGTTCTCCATATTCACATTGTGTTATGGTATAATTGGTGTAAACAATTTCAATATTTTTCTTCTTCTCCATCACCAAATTTTAGGTTACTTCTTCACTAAGAAACTAAGTTAAAAGATTTTTAAGTAATGACACATATTTCATAAACATTGGTAATAATTAAATTTCTATAATGAGGCTCGATAATATATTTATTCACCATACTCATATGGTATTATGGTATAATAGATTTAAATAATTTCAATATTTTTCTTCTTCTCCGTCATTAAATTTTAGGTTACTTCATCACCAAGAAACTAAGTTAAAAGACTATTAATTAATGACACATATTTGATATACATTGGTAATAATTAAAAATTATATAATGAGGCTCTATAGCATATTTACTGATTATACTCATATGGTATGATGGTATAATAGATGTGAACAATTTAAATATTTTTCTTCTTCTACGTCACCAAATTGTATGTTACTTCATCACTAAGAAACTAAGTTAAAAGACTAATAATTATTGACACATATTTCGTATACATTGGTAAGAATTAAAATTATATAATGAGGCTCAATAGTTTATTTGTTCTCCATTTTCACTTTGTGTTAAGGTATAATAGATGTAAACAATTTTAATATTTTCCTTTTTCTCTATCACCAATTTTTAGGTTACTTCTACACTAAGAAACTAAGTTAAAAGACTATTAATTAATAACACATATTTCATAAACATTGGTAATAATTAAAATTATATAATGAGGCTCCATGGTGTATTTATTCACAATACTCATATGGTATTATGATATAATAGATGTAAACAATTTGAATATTTTTCTTCTTCTCTGTCACTAAATTTTAGGTTACTTCATCACTTAGAAACTAAGTTAAAACACTATTAATTAATGAAAAATATTTCATACACATTGGTAATAATTCAAATTATATAATGAGGCTCGATAGTTTATTTGTTCTCCATATTCACATTGTGTTATGGTATAATTGGTGTAAACAATTTCAATATTTTTCTTCTTCTCCATCACCAAATTTTAGGTTACTTCTTCACTAAGAAACTAAGTTAAAAGATTTTTAAGTAATGACACATATTTCATAAACATTGGTAATAATTATATTTCTATAATGAGGCTCGATAATATATTTATTCACCATACTCATATGGTATTATGGTATAATAGATTTAAATAATTTCAATATTTTTCTTCTTCTCCGTCATTAAATTTTAGGTTACTTCATCACCAAGAAACTAAGTTAAAAGACTATTAATTAATGACACATATTTGATATACATTGGTAATAATTAAAAATTATATAATGAGGCTCTATAGCATATTTACTGATTATACTCATATGGTATGATGGTATAATAGATGTGAACAATTTAAATATTTTTCTTCTTCTACGCAACCAAATTGTATGTTACTTCATCACTAAGAAACTAAGTTAAAAGACTAATAATTATTGACACATATTTCGTATACATTGGTAAGAATTAAAATTATATAATGAGGCTCAATAGTTTATTTGTTCTCCATTTTCACTTTGTGTTAAGGTATAATAGATGTAAACAATTTTAATATTTTCCTTTTTCTCTATCACCAATTTTAAGGTTACTTCTTCACTAAGAAACTAAGTTAAAAGACTATTAATTAATAACACATATTTCATAAACATTGTTAATAATTAAAATTATATAATGAGGCTCCATGGTGTATTTATTCACAATACTCATATGGTATTATGATATAATAGATGTAAACAATTTGAATATTTTTCTTCTTCTCTGTCACTAAATTTTAGGTTACTTCATCACTTAGAAACTAAGTTAAAAGACTATTAATTAATGAAAACTATTTCATACAAATTGGTAATAATTCAAATTATATAATGAGGCTCGATAGTTTATTTGTTCTCCATATTCACATTGTGTTATGGTATAATTGATGTAAACAATTTCAATATTTTTCTTCTTCTCCATCACCAAATTTTAGGTTACTTCTTCACTAAGAAACTAAGTTAAAAGATTTTTAATTAATGACACATATTTCAGAAACATTGGTAATAATTAAAATTGTCTAATGAGGCTCGATAGTATATTTATTCACCATACTCATATGGTATTATGGTATAATAGATATAAATAATTTCAATATTTTTGTTCTTCTCCGTCACTAATATTTAGGTTACTTCATCACTAAGAAACTAAGTAAAAAGATTATTAATTAATGACACATATTTGATATACATTGGTAATAATTAAAAATTATATAATGAGGCTCTATAGCATATTTACTGACTATACTCATATGGTATGATGGTATAATAGATGTGAACAACTTAAATATTTTTCTTCTTCTACGCCACCAAATTTTATGTTACTTCATCATTAAGAAACTAAGTTAAAATAATAATAATTATTGACACATATTTCATATACATTGGTAAGAATTAAAATTATATAATGAGGCTCAATAGTTTATTTGTTCTCCATATTCACATTGTGTTAAGGTATAATAGATGTAAACAATTTTAATATTTTCCTTTTTCTCCATCACCAATTTTTAGGTTACTTCTTCACTAAGAAACTAAGTTAAAAGACTTTTAATTAATAACACATATTTCATAAACATTGGTAATAATTAAAATTATATAATGAGGCTCCATGGTATATTTATTCACAATACTCATATGGTATTATGTTATAATAGATATAAACAATTTCAATATTTTTTTTCTTCTCTGTCACTAAATTTTAGGTTACTTCATCACTTAGAAACTAAGTTAAAAGACTATTAATTAATGAAAACTATTTCATACAAATTGGTAATAATTCAAATTATATAATGAGGCTCGATAGTTTATTTGTTCTCCATATTCACATTGTGTTATGGTATAATTGATGTAAACAATTTCAATATTTTTCTTCTTCTCCATCACCAAATTTTAGGTTAATTCTTCACTAAGAAACTAAGTTAAAAGATTTTTAAGTAATGACACATATTTCATAAACATTGGTAATAATTAAATTTATATAATGAGGCTCGATAATATATTTATTCACCATACTCATATGGTATTATGGTATAATAGATTTAAACAATTTCAATATTTTTCTTCTTCTCCGTCATTAAATTTTAGGTTACTTCATCACCAAGAAACTAAGTTAAAAGACTATTAATTAATGACACATATTTGATATACATTGGTAATAATTAAAAATTATATAATGAGGCTCTATAGCATATTTACTGATTATACTCATATGGTATGATGGTATAATAGATGTGAACAATTTAATTATTTTTCTTCTTCTACGTCACCAAATTGTATGTTACTTCATCACTAAGAAACTAAGTTAAAGTACTAATAATTATTGACACATATTTCGTATACATTGGTAAAAATTAAAATTATATAATGAGGCTCAATAGTTTATTTGTTCTCCATTTTCACATTGTGTTAAGGTATAATAGATGTAAACAATTTTAATATTTTCCTTTTTCTCTATCACAAATTTTTAGGTTACTTCTTCACTAAGAAACTAAGTTAAAAGACTATTAATTAATAACACATATTTCATAAACATTGGTAATAATTAAAATTATATAATGAGGCTCCATGGTGTATTTATTCACAATACTCATATGGTATTATGATATAATAGATGTAAACAATTTGAATATTTTTCTTCTTCTCTGTCACTAAATTTTAGGTTACTTCATCACTTAGAAACTAAGTTAAAAGACTATTAATTAATGAAAAATATTTCATACACATTGGTAATAATTCAAATAATATAATGAGGCTCGATAGTTTATTTGTTCTCCATATTCACATTGTGTTATGGTATAATTGATGTAAACAATTTAAATATTTTTCTTCTTCTCCATCACTAAATTTTAGGTTACTTCTTCTCTTAGAAACTAAGTTAAAAGATTTTTAATTAACGACACATATTTCAGATACATCGGTAATAATTAAAATTATATAATGAGGCTCGATAGTATATTTATTCACCATAATCATATGGTATTATGGTATAATAGATTTAAATAATTTCAATATTTTTCTTCTTCTCCGTCACTAAATTTTTGGTTAATTCATCACTAAGAAACTAAGTTAAAAGACTATTAATTAATGACACATATTTGATATACATTGGTAATAATTAAAAATTATATAATGAGGCTCTATAGCATATTTACTGACTATACTCATATGATATGATGGTATAATAGATGTGAACAATTTGAATATTTTTCTTTTTCTCCATCACCAAATTTTAGGTTACTTCATCACTAAGAAACTAAGTTAAAAGACTAATAATTAATGACACATATTTCATATACATTGGTAAGAATTAAAATTATATAATGAGGCTCAATAGTTTATTTGTTCTCCATATTCACATTGTGTTGAGGTATAATAGATGTAAACAATTTGAATATTTTTCTTCTTCTCTGTCACTAAATTTTAGGTTACTTCATCACTAAGAAACTAATTTAAAAGACTATTAATTAATGAAAAATATTTTATACACATTGGTAATAATTCAAATTATATAATGAGGCTCAATAGTTTATTTGTTCTCCATATTCACATTGTGTTATGGTATACTTGATGTAAACAATTTCAATATTTTTCTTCTTCTCCATCACCAAATTTTAGGTTACTTATTCACTAAGAAACTAAGTTAAAAGATTTTTAATTAACGACACATATTTCAGATACATTGGTAATAATTAAAATTATATAATGAGGCTCGATAGTATATTTATTCACGATACTCATATGGTATTATGGTATAATAGATTTAAATAATTTCAATATTTTTCTTCTTCTTCGTCACTAAATTTTTGGTTACTTCATCACTAAGAAACTAAGTTAAAAGACTATTAATTAATGAAAACTATTTCATACAAATTGGTAATAATTCAAATTATATAATGAGGCTCGATAGTTTATTTGTTCTCCATATTCACATTGTGTTATGGTATAATTGATGTAAACAATTTCAATATTTTTCTTCTTCTCCATCACCAAATTTTAGGTTACTTCTTCACTAAGAAACTAAGTTAAAAGATTTTTAAGTAATGACACATATTTCATAAACATTGGTAATAATTAAATTTATATAATGAGGCTCGATAATATATTTATTCACCATACTCATATGGTATTATGGTATAATAGATTTAAACAATTTCAATATTTTTCTTCTTCTCCGTCATTAAATTTTAGGTTACTTCATCACCAAGAAACTAAGTTAAAAGACTATTAATTAATGACACATATTTGATATACATTGGTAATAATTAAAAATTATATAATGAGGCTCTATAGCATATTTACTGATTATACTCATATGGTATGATGGTATAATAGATGTGAACAATTTAATTATTTTTCTTCTTCTACGTCACCAAATTGTATGTTACTTAATCACTAAGAAACTAAGTTAAAGTACTAATAATTATTGACACATATTTCGTATACATTGGTAAAAATTAAAATTATATAATGAGGCTCAATAGTTTATTTGTTCTCCATTTTCACATTGTGTTAAGGTATAATAGATGTAAACAATTTTAATATTTTCCTTTTTCTCTATCACAAATTTTTAGGTTACTTCTTCACTAAGAAACTAAGTTAAAAGACTATTAATTAATAACACATATTTCATAAACATTGGTAATAATTAAAATTATATAATGAGGCTCCATGGTGTATTTATTCACAATACTCATATGGTATTATGATATAATAGATGTAAACAATTTGAATATTTTTCTTCTTCTCTGTCACTAAATTTTAGGTTACTTCATCACTTAGAAACTAAGTTAAAAGACTATTAATTAATGAAAAATATTTCATACACATTGGTAATAATTCAAATAATATAATGAAGCTCGATAGTTTATTTGTTCTCCATATTCACATTGTGTTATGGTATAATTGATGTAAACAATTTAAATATTTTTCTTCTTCTCCATCACTAAATTTTAGGTTACTTCTTCTCTTAGAAACTAAGTTAAAAGATTTTTAATTAACGACACATATTTCAGATACATCGGTAATAATTAAAATTATATAATGAGGCTCGATAGTATATTTATTCACCATAATCATATGGTATTATGGTATAATAGATTTAAATAATTTCAATATTTTTCTTCTTCTCCGTCACTAAATTTTTGGTTAATTCATCACTAAGAAACTAAGTTAAAAGACTATTAATTAATGACACATATTTGATATACATTGGTAATAATTAAAAATTATATAATGAGGCTCTATAGCATATTTACTGACTATACTCATATGATATGATGGTAAAATAGATGTGAACAATTTGAATATTTTTCTTTTTCTCCATCACCAAATTTTAGGTTACTTCATCACTAAGAAACTAAGTTAAAAGACTAATAATTAATGACACATATTTCATATACATTGGTAAGAATTAAAATTATATAATGAGGCTCAATAGTTTATTTGTTCTCCATATTCACATTGTGTTGAGGTATAATAGATGTAAACAATTTGAATATTTTTCTTCTTCTCTGTCACTAAATTTTAGGTTACTTCATCACTAAGAAACTAATTTAAAAGACTATTAATTAATGAAAAATATTTTATACACATTGGTAATAATTCAAATTATATAATGAGGCTCAATAGTTTATTTGTTCTCCATATTCACATTGTGTTATGGTATACTTGATGTAAACAATTTCAATATTTTTCTTCTTCTCCATCACCAAATTTTAGGTTACTTATTCACTAAGAAACTAAGTTAAAAGATTTTTAATTAACGACACATATTTCAGATACATTGGTAATAATTAAAATTATATAATGAGGCTCGATAGTATACTTATTCACGATACTCATATGGTATTATGGTATAATAGATTTAAATAATTTCAATATTTTTCTTCTTCTTCGTCACTAAATTTTTGGTTACTTCATCACTAAGAAACTAAGTTAAAAGACTATTAATTAATGAAAACTATTTCATACAAATTGGTAATAATTCAAATTATATAATGAGGCTCGATAGTTTATTTGTTCTCCATATTCACATTGTGTTATGGTATAATTGATGTAAACAATTTCAATATTTTTCTTCTTCTCCATCACCAAATTTTAGGTTACTTCTTCACTAAGAAACTAAGTTAAAAGATTTTTAAGTAATGACACATATTTCATAAACATTGGTAATAATTAAATTTATATAATGAGGCTCGATAATATATTTATTCACCATACTCATATGGTATTATGGTATAATAGATTTAAACAATTTCAATATTTTTCTTCTTCTCCGTCATTAAATTTTAGGTTACTTCATCACCAAGAAACTAAGTTAAAAGACTATTAATTAATGACACATATTTGATATACATTGGTAATAATTAAAAATTATATAATGAGGCTCTATAGCATATTTACTGATTATACTCATATGGTATGATGGTATAATAGATGTGAACAATTTAATTATTTTTCTTCTTCTACGTCACCAAATTGTATGTTACTTAATCACTAAGAAACTAAGTTAAAGTACTAATAATTATTGACACATATTTCGTATACATTGGTAAAAATTAAAATTATATAATGAGGCTCAATAGTTTATTTGTTCTCCATTTTCACATTGTGTTAAGGTATAATAGATGTAAACAATTTTAATATTTTCCTTTTTCTCTATCACAAATTTTTAGGTTACTTCTTCACTAAGAAACTAAGTTAAAAGACTATTAATTAATAACACATATTTCATAAACATTGGTAATAATTAAAATTATATAATGAGGCTCCATGGTGTATTTATTCACAATACTCATATGGTATTATGATATAATAGATGTAAACAATTTGAATATTTTTCTTCTTCACTGTCACTAAATTTTAGGTTACTTCATCACTTAGAAACTAAGTTAAAAGACTATTAATTAATGAAAAATATTTCATACACATTGGTAATAATTCAAATAATATAATGAGGCTCGATAGTTTATTTGTTCTCCATATTCACATTGTGTTATGGTATAATTGATGTAAACAATTTAAATATTTTTCTTCTTCTCCATCACTAAATTTTAGGTTACTTCTTCTCTTAGAAACTAAGTTAAAAGATTTTTAATTAACGACACATATTTCAGATACATCGGTAATAATTAAAATTATATAATGAGGCTCGATAGTATATTTATTCACCATAATCATATGGTATTATGGTATAATAGATTTAAATAATTTCAATATTTTTCTTCTTCTCCGTCACTAAATTTTTGGTTAATTCATCACTAAGAAACTAAGTTAAAAGACTATTAATTAATGACACATATTTGATATACATTGGTAATAATTAAAAATTATATAATGAGGCTCTATAGCATATTTACTGACTATACTCATATGATATGATGGTATAATAGATGTGAACAATTTGAATATTTTTCTTTTTCTCCATCACCAAATTTTAGGTTACTTCATCACTAAGAAACTAAGTTAAAAGACTAATAATTAATGACACATATTTCATATACATTGGTAAGAATTAAAATTATATAATGAGGCTCAATAGTTTATTTGTTCTCCATATTCACATTGTGTTGAGGTATAATAGATGTAAAAATTTGAATATTTTTCTTCTTCTCTGTCACTAAATTTTAGGTTACTTCATCACTAAGAAACTAATTTAAAAGACTATTAATTAATGAAAAATATTTTATACACATTGGTAATAATTCAAATTATATAATGAGGCTCAATAGTTTATTTGTTCTCCATATTCACATTGTGTTATGGTATACTTGATGTAAACAATTTCAATATTTTTCTTCTTCTCCATCACCAAATTTTAGGTTACTTATTCACTAAGAAACTAAGTTAAAAGATTTTTAATTAACGACACATATTTCAGATACATTGGTAATAATTAAAATTATATAATGAGGCTCGATAGTATATTTATTCACGATACTCATATGGTATTATGGTATAATAGATTTAAATAATTTCAATATTTTTCTTCTTCTTCGTCACTAAATTTTTGGTTACTTCATCACTAAGAAACTAAGTTAAAAGACTATTAATTAATGAAAACTATTTCATACAAATTGGTAATAATTCAAATTATATAATGAGGCTCGATAGTTTATTTGTTCTCCATATTCACATTGTGTTATGGTATAATTGATGTAAACAATTTCAATATTTTTCTTCTTCTCTATCACCAAATTTTAGGTTACTTCTTCACTAAGAAACTAAGTTAAAAGATTTTTAAGTAACGACACATATTTCAGATACATTGGTAATAATTAAAATTATATAATGAGGCTCGATAGTATATTTATTCACCATACTCATATGGTATTATGGTATAATAGATTTAAACAATTTCAATATTTTTCTTCTTCTCCGTCATTAAATTTTAGGTTACTTTATCACCAAGAAACTAAGTTAAAAGACTATTAATTAATGACACATATTTGATATACATTGGTAATAATTAAAAATTATATAATGAGGCTCTATAGCATATTTACTGATTATACTCATATGGTATGATGGTATAATAGATGTGAACAATTTAAATATTTTTCTTCTTCTACGTCACCAAATTGTATGTTACTTCATCACTAAGAAACTAAGTTAAAAGACTAATAATTATTGACACATATTTCGTATACATTGGTAAGAATTAAAATTATATAATGAGGCTCAACAGTTTATTTGTTCTCCATTTTCACATTGTGTTAAGGTATAATAGATGTAAACAATTTTAATATTTTCCTTTTTCTCCATCACCAATTTTTAGGTTACTTCTTCACTAAGAAACTAAGTTAAAAGACTATTAATTAATAACACATATTTCATAAACATTGGTAATAATTAAAATTATATAATGAGGCTCCATGGTGTATTTATTCACAATACTCATATGGTATTATGATATAATAGATGTAAACAATTTGAATATTTTTCTTCTTCTTTGTCACTAAATTTTAGGTTACTTCATCACTTAGAAACTAAGTTAAAACACTATTAATTAATGAAAAATATTTCATACACATTGGTAATAATTAAAATTATATAATGAGGCTCGATAGTTTATTTGTTCTCCATATTCACATTGTGTTATGGTATAATTGATGTAAACAATTTCAATATTTTTCTTCTTCTCCATCACCAAATTTTAGGTTACTTCTTCACTAAGAAACTAAGTTAAAAGATTTTTAAGTAATGACACATATTTCATAAACATTGGTAATAATTAAATTTATATAATGAGGCTCGATAATATATTTATTCACCATACTCATATGGTATTATGGTATAATAGATTTAAACAATTTCAATATTTTTCTTCTTCTCCGTCATTAAATTTTAGGTTACTTTATCACCAAGAAACTAAGTTAAAAGACTATTAATTAATGACACATATTTGATATACATTGGTAATAATTAAAAATTGTATAATGAGGCTCTATAGCATATTTACTGACTATACTCATATGGTATGATGGTATAATAGATGTGAACAATTTACATATTTTTCTTCTTCTACTCCACCAAATTTTATGTTAATTCATCACTAAGAAACTAAGTTAAAATACTAATAATTATTGACACATATTTCGAATACATTGGTAAGAATTAAAATTATATAATGAGGCTCAATAGTTTATTTGTTCTCCATATTCACATTGTGTTAAGGTATAATAGATGTAAACAATTTTAATATTTTCCTTTTTCTCTATCACCAATTTTTAGGTTACTTCTTCACTAAGAAACTAAGTTAAAAGACTATTAATTAATAACACATATTTCATAAACATTGGTAATAATTAAAATTATATAATGAGGCTCCATGGTATATTTATTCACAATACTCATATGGTATTATGATATAATAGATGTAAACAATTTGAATATTTTTCTTCTTCTGTGTCACTAAATTTTAGGTTACTTCATGACTTAGAAACTTAGTTAAAAGACTATTAATTAATGAAAAATATTTCATACACATTGGTAATAATTCAAATTATATAATGAGGCTCGATAGTTTTTTTAATTCTCCATATTCACATTGTGTTATGGTATAATTGATGTAAACAATTTCAATATTTTTCTTTTTGTCCATCACCAAATTTTAGGTTACTTCTTCACTAAGAAACTAAGTTAAAAGATTTTTAATTAATGACACATATTTCAGAAACATTGGTAATAATTAAAATTATACAATGAGGCTCGATAGTATATTTATTCACCATACTCATATGGTATTATGGTATAATAGATTTAAATAATTTTAATATTTTTCTTCTTCTCCGTCACTAAATTTTAGGTTACTTCATCACTAAGAAATTAAGTTAAAAGACTATTAATTAATGACACATATTTGATATACATTGGTAATAATTAAAAATTGTATAATGAGGCTCTATAGAATATTTACTGACTATACTCAAATGGTATGATGGTATAATAGATGTGAATAATTTGAATATTTTTCTTCTTCTCCGTCACTAAATTTTATATTACTTCATCACTAAGAAACTAAGTTAAAAGACTAATAATTAATGACACATATTTCATATACATTGGTAAGAATTAAAATTATAAAATGAGGCTCAATAGTTTATTTGTTCTCCATATTCACATTGTGTTAAGGTATAATAGATGTAAACAATTTCAATATTTTTCTTCATCTCTATCACCAAATTTTAGGTTACTTCTTCACAAAGAAACTAAAATAAAAGACTTTTAATTAATGACACATATTTCATAAATATTGGTAATAATTAAAATTATATAATGAGGATCGGTAGTATAGTTATTTACAATACTCATATGGTATTATTGTATAATAGATGTTAATAATTTGAATATTTTTCTTACTCTCTGTCAACAAATTTTAGGTTACTTCTTCACTAAGAAACTAAGTTAAAAGATTTTTAAGTAATGACACATATTTCATAAACATTGGTAATAATTAAATTTATATAATGAGGCTCGATAATATATTTATTCACCATACTCATATGGTATTATGGTATAATAGATTTAAACAATTTCAATATTTTTCTTCTTCTCCGTCATTAAATTTTAGGTTACTTCATCACCAAGAAACTAAGTTAAAAGACTATTAATTAATGACACATATTTGATATACATTGGTAATAATTAAAAATTATATAATGAGGCTCTATAGCATATTTACTGATTATACTCATATGGTATGATGGTATAATAGATGTGAACAATTTAAATATTTTTCTTCTTCTACGTCACCAAATTGTATGTTACTTCATCACTAAGAAACTAAGTTAAAGTACTAATAATTATTGACACATATTTCGTATACATTGGTAAGAATTAAAATTATATAATGAGGCTCAATAGTTTATTTGTTCTCCATTTTCACATTGTGTTAAGGTATAATAGATGTAAACAATTTTAATATTTTCTTTTTTCTCTATCACAAATTTTTAGGTTACTTCTTCACTAAGAAACTAAGTTAAAAGACTATTAATTAATAACACATATTTCATAAACATTGGTAATAATTAAAATTATATAATGAGGCTCCATGGTGTATTTATTCACAATACTCATATGGTATTATGATATAATAGATGTAAACAATTTGAATATTTTTCTTCTTCTCTGTCACTAAATTTTAGGTTACTTCATCACTTAGAAACTAAGTTAAAAGACTATTAATTAATGAAATATATTTCATACACATTGGTAATAATTCAAATTATATAATGAGGCTCAATAGTTTATTTGTTCTCCATATTCACATTGTGTTATGGTATAATTGATGTAAACAATTTCAATATTTTTCTTCTTCTCCATCACCAAATTTTAGGTTACTTCTTCACTAAGAAACTAAGTTAAAAGATTTTTAATTAACGACACATATTTCAGATACATTGGTAATAATTAAAATTATATAATGAGGCTCGATAGTATAGTTATTCACCATACTCATATGGTATTATGGTATAATAGATTTAAACAATTTCAATATTTTTCTTCTTCTCCGTCATTAAATTTTAGGTTACTTTATCACCAAGAAACTAAGTTAAAAGACTATTAATTAATGACACATATTTGATATACATTGGTAATAATTAAAAATTATATAATGAGGCTCTATAGCATATTTACTGATTATACTCATATGGTATGATGGTATAATAGATGTGAACAATTTATATTTTTTTCTTCTTCTACGTCACCAAATTGTATGTTACTTCATCACTAAGAAACTAAGTTAAAAGACTAATAATTATTGACACATATTTCGTATACATTGGTAAGAATTAAAATTATATAATGAGGCTCAACAGTTTATTTGTTCTCCATTTTCACATTGTGTTAAGTTATAATAGATGTAAACAATTTTAATATTTTCCTTTTTCTCCATCACCAATTTTTAGGTTACTTCTTCACTAAGAAACTAAGTTAAAAGACTATTAATTAATAACACATATTTCATAAACATTGGTAATAATTAAAATTATATAATGAGGCTCCATGGTGTATTTATTCACAATACTCATATGGTATTATGATATAATAGATGTAAACAATTTAAATATTTTTCTTCTTCTTTGTCACTAAATTTTAGGTTACTTCATCACTTAGAAACTAAGTTAAAACACTATTAATTAATGAAAAATATTTCATACACATTGGTAATAATTAAAATTATATAATGAGGCTCGATAGTTTATTTGTTCTCCATATTCACATTGTGTTATGGTATAATTGATGTAAACAATTTCAATATTTTTCTTCTTCTCCATCACCAAATTTTAGGTTACTTCTTCACTAAGAAACTAAGTTAAAAGATTTTTAAGTAATGACACATATTTCATAAACATCGGTAATAATTAAATTTATATAATGAGGCTCGATAATATATTTATTCACCATACTCATATGGTATTATGGTATAATAGATTTAAACAATTTCAATATTTTTCTTCTTCTCCGTCATTAAATTTTAGGTTACTTTATCACCAAGAAACTAAGTTAAAAGACTATTAATTAATGACACATATTTGATATACATTGGTAATAATTAAAAATTGTATAATGAGGCTCTATAGCATATTTACTGACTATACTCATATGGTATGATGGTATAATAGATGTGAACAATTTACATATTTTTCTTCTTCTACTCCACCAAATTTTATGTTAATTCATCACTAAGAAACTAAGTTAAAATACTAATAATTATTGACACATATTTCGAATACATTGGTAAGAATTAAAATTATATAATGAGGCTCAATAGTTTATTTGTTCTCCATATTCACATTGTGTTAAGGTATAATAGATGTAAACAATTCTAATATTTTCCTTTTTCTCTATCACCAATTTTTAGGTTACTTCTTCACTAAGAAACTAAGTTAAAAGACTATTAATTAATAACACATATTTCATAAACATTGGTAATAATTAAAATTATATAATGAGGCTCCATGGTATATTTATTCACAATACTCATGTGGTATTATGATATAATAGATGTAAACAATTTGAATATTTTTCTTCTTCTGTGTCACTAAATTTTAGGTTACTTCATGACTTAGAAACTTAGTTAAAAGACTATTAATTAATGAAAAATATTTCATACACATTGGTAATAATTCAAATTATATAATGAGGCTCGATAGTTTTTTTAATTCTCCATATTCACATTGTGTTATGGTATAATTGATGTAAACAATTTCAATATTTTTCTTTTTGTCCATCACCAAATTTTAGGTTACTTCTTCACTAAGAAACTAAGTTAAAAGATTTTTAATTAATGACACATATTTCAGAAACATTGGTAATAATTAAAATTATACAATGAGGCTCGATAGTATATTTATTCACCATACTCATATGGTATTATGGTATAATAGATTTAAATAATTTTAATATTTTTCTTCTTCTCCGTCACTAAATTTTAGGTTACTTCATCACTAAGAAATTAAGTTAAAAGACTATTAATTAATGACACATATTTGATATACATTGGTAATAATTAAAAATTGTATAATGAGGCTCTATAGAATATTTACTGACTATACTCAAATGGTATGATGGTATAATAGATGTGAATAATTTGAATATTTTTCTTCTTCTCCGTCACTAAATTTTATATTACTTCATCACTAAGAAACTAAGTTAAAAGACTAATAATTAATGACACATATTTCATATACATTGGTAAGAATTAAAATTATAAAATGAGGCTCAATAGTTTATTTGTTCTCCATATTCACATTGTGTTAAGGTATAATAGATGTAAACAATTTCAATATTTTTCTTCATCTCTATCACCAAATTTTAGGTTACTTCTTCACAAAGAAACTAAAATAAAAGACTTTTAATTAATGACACATATTTCATAAATATTGGTAATAATTAAAATTATATAATGAGGATCGGTAGTATAGTTATTTACAATACTCATATGGTATTATTGTATAATAGATGTTAATAATTTGAATATTTTTCTTACTCTCTGTCAACAAATTTTAGGTTACTTCTTCACTAAGAAACTAAGTTAAAAGATTTTTAAGTAATGACACATATTTCATAAACATTGGTAATAATTAAATTTATATAATGAGGCTCGATAATATATTTATTCACCATACTCATATGGTATTATGGTATAATAGATTTAAACAATTTCAATATTTTTCTTCTTCTCCGTCATTAAATTTTAGGTTACTTCATCACCAAGAAACTAAGTTAAAAGACTATTAATTAATGACACATATTTGATATACATTGGTAATAATTAAAAATTATATAATGAGGCTCTATAGCATATTTACTGATTATACTCATACGGTATGATGGTATAATAGATGTGAACAATTTAAATATTTTTCTTCTTCTACGTCACCAAATTGTATGTTACTTCATCACTAAGAAACTAAGTTAAAGTACTAATAATTATTGACACATATTTCGTATACATTGGTAAGAATTAAAATAATATAATGAGGCTCAATAGTTTATTTGTTCTCCATTTTCACATTGTGTTAAGGTATAATAGATGTAAACAATTTTAATATTTTCTTTTTTCTCTATCACAAATTTTTAGGTTACTTCTTCACTAAGAAACTAAGTTAAAAGACTATTAATTAATAACACATATTTCATAAACATTGGTAATAATTAAAATTATATAATGAGGCTCCATGGTGTATTTATTCACAATACTCATATGGTATTATGATATAATAGATGTAAACAATTTGAATATTTTTCTTCTTCTCTGTCACTAAATTTTAGGTTACTTCATCACTTAGAAACTAAGTTAAAAGACTATTAATTAATGAAAAATATTTCATACACATTGGTAATAATTCAATTTATATAATGAGGCTCAATAGTTTATTTGTTCTCCATATTCACATTGTGTTATGGTATAATTGATGTAAACAATTTCAATATTTTTCTTCTTCTCCATCACCAAATTTTAGGTTACTTCTTCACTAAGAAACTAAGTTAAAAGATTTTTAATTAACGACACATATTTCAGATACATTGGTAATAATTAAAATTATATAATGAGGCTAGATAGTATAGTTATTCACCATACTCATATGGTATTATGGTATAATAGATTTAAACAATTTCAATATTTTTCTTCTTCTCCGTCATTAAATTTTAGGTTACTTTATCACCAAGAAACTAAGTTAAAAGACTATTAATTAATGACACATATTTGATATACATTGGTAATAATTAAAAATTATATAATGAGGCTCTATAGCATATTTACTGATTATACTCATATGGTATGATGGTATAATAGATGTGAACAATTTAAATATTTTTCTTCTTCTACGTCACCAAATTGTATGTTACTTCATCACTAAGAAACTAAGTTAAAAGACTAATAATTATTGACACATATTTCGTATACATTGGTAAGAATTAAAATTATATAATGAGGCTCAACAGTTTATTTGTTCTCCATTTTCACATTGTGTTAAGGTATAATAGATGTAAACAATTTTAATATTTTCCTTTTTCTCCATCACCAATTTTTAGGTTACTTCTTCACTAAGAAACTAAGTTAAAAGACTATTAATTAATAACACATATTTCATAAACATTGGTAATAATTAAAATTATATAATGAGGCTCCATGGTGTATTTATTCACAATACTCATATGGTATTATGATATAATAGATGTAAACAATTTGAATATTTTTCTTCTTCTCTGTCACTAAATTTTAGGTTACTTCATCACTTAGAAACTAAGTTAAAAGACTATTAATTAATGAAAAATATTTCATACACATTGGTAATAATTAAAATTATATAATGAGGCTCGATAGTTTATTTGTTCTCCATATTCACATTGTGTTATGGTATAATTGATGTAAACAATTTCAATATTTTTCTTCTTCTCCATCACCAAATTTTAGGTTACTTCTTCACTAAGAAACTAAGTTAAAAGATTTTTAAGTAATGACACATATTTCATAAACATTGGTAATAATTAAATTTATATAATGAGGCTCGATAATATATTTATTCACCATACTCATATGGTATTATGGTATAATAGATTTAAACAATTTCATTATTTTTCTTCTTCTCCGTCATTAAATTTTAGGTTACTTCATCACCAAAAAACTAAGTTAAAAGACTATTAATTAATGACACATATTTGATATACATTGGTAATAATTAAAATAATATAATGAGGCTCTATAGCATATTTACTGATTATACTCATATGGTATGATGGTATAATAGATGTGAACAATTTAAATATTTTTCTTCTTCTACGTCACCAAATTGTATGTTACTTCATCACTAAGAAACTAAGTTAAAGTACTAATAATTATTGACACATATTTCGTATACATTGGTAAGAATTAAAATTATATAATGAGGCTCAATAGTTTATTTGTTCTCCATTTTCACATTGTGTTAAGGTATAATAGATGTAAACAATTTTAATATTTTCCTTTTTCTCTATCACAAATTTTTAGGTTACTTCTTCACTAAGAAACTAAGTTAAAAGACTATTAATTAATAACACATATTTCATAAACATTGGTAATAATTAAAATTATATAATGAGGCTCCATGGTGTATTTATTCACAATACTCATATGGTATTATGATATAATAGATGTAAACAATTTGAATATTTTTCTTCTTCTCTGTCACTAAATTTTAGGTTACTTCATCACTTAGAAACTAAGTTAAAAGACTATTAATTAATGAAAAATATTTCATACACATTGGTAATAATTAAAATTATATAATGAGGCTCGATAGTTTATTTTGTCTCCATATTCACATTGTGTTATGGTATAATTGATGTAAACAATTTCAATATTTTTCTTCTTCTCCATCACCAAATTTTGAGTTACTTCTTCACTAAGAAACTAAGTTAAAAGATTTTTAATTAACGACACATATTTCAGATACATTGGTAATAATTAAAATTATATAATGAGGCTCGATAGTATAGTTATTCACCATACTCATATGGTATTATGGTATAATAGATTTAAACAATTTCAATATTTTTCTTTTTTTCCGTCATTAAATTTTAGGTTACTTTATCACCAAGAAACTAAGTTAAAAGACTATTAACTAATGACACATATTTGATATACATTGGTAATAATTAAAAATTATATAATGAGGCTCTATAGCATATTTACTGATTATACTCATATGGTATGATGGTATAATAGATGTGAACAATTTAAATATTTTTCTTCTTCTACGTCACCAAATTGTATGTTACTTCATCACTAAGAAACTAAGTTAAAAGACTAATAATTATTGACACATATTTCGTATACATTGGTAAGAATTAAAATTATATAATGAGGCTCAACAGTTTATTTGTTCTCCATTTTCACATTGTGTTAAGGTATAATAGATGTAAACAATTTTAATATTTTCCTTTTTCTCCATCACCAATTTTAAGGTTACTTCTTCACTAAGAAACTAAGTTAAAAGACTATTAATTAATAACACATATTTCATAAACATTGGTAATAATTAAAATTATATAATGAGGCTCCATGGTGTATTTATTCACAATACTCATATGGTATTATGATATAATAGATGTAAACAATTTGAATATTTTTCTTCTTCTCTGTCACTAAATTTTAGGTTACTTCATCACTTAGAAACTAAGTTAAAAGACTATTAATTAATGAAAAATATTTCATACACATTGGTAATAATTAAAATTATATAATGAGGCTCGATAGTTTATTAGTTCTCCATATTCACATTGTGTTATGGTATAATTGATGTAAACAATTTCAATATTTTTCTTCTTCTCCATCACCAAATTTTAGGTTACTTCTTCACTAAGAAACTAAGTAAAAAGATTTTTAAGTAATGACACATATTTCATAAACATTGGTAATAATTAAATTTATATAATGAGGCTCGATAATATATTTATTCACCATACTCATATGGTATTATGGTATAATAGATTTAAACAATTTCATTATTTTTCTTCTTCTCCGTCATTAAATTTTAGGTTACTTCATCACCAAGAAACTAAGTTAAAAGACTATTAATTAATGACACATATTTGATATACATTGGTAATAATTAAAATAATATAATGAGGCTCTATAGCATATTTACTGATTATACTCATATGGTATGATGGTATAATAGATGTGAACAATTTAAATATTTTTCTTCTTCTACGTCACCAAATTGTATGTTACTTCATCACTAAGAAACTAAGTTAAAGTACTAATAATTATTGACACATATTTCGTATACATTGGTAAGAATTAAAATTATATAATGAGGCTCAATAGTTTATTTGTTCTCCATTTTCACATTGTGTTAAGGTATAATAGATGTAAACAATTTTAATATTTTCCTTTTTCTCTATCACAAATTTTTAGGTTACTTCTTCACTAAGAAACTAACTTAAAAGACTATTAATTAATAACACATATTTCATAAACATTGGTAATAATTAAAATTATATAATGAGGCTCCATGGTGTATTTATTCACAATACTCATATGGTATTATGATATAATAGATGTAAACAATTTGAATATTTTTCTTCTTCTCTGTCACTAAATTTTAGGTTACTTCATCACTTAGAAACTAAGTTAAAAGACTATTAATTAATGAAAAATATTTCATACACATTGGTAATAATTAAAATTATATAATGAGGCTCGATAGTTTATTTGTTCTCCATATTCACATTGTGTTATGGTATAATTGATGTAAACAATTTCAATATTTTTCTTCTTCTCCATCACCAAATTTTGAGTTACTTCTTCACTTAGAAACTAAGTTAAAAGATTTTTAAGTAATGACACATATTTCATAAACATTGGTAATAATTAAATTTATATAATGAGGCTCGATAATATATTTATTCACCATACTCATATGGTATTATGGTATAATAGATTTAAACAATTTCAATATTTTTCTTCTTCTCCGTCATTAAATTTTAGGTTACTTTATCACCAAGAAACTAAGTTAAAAGACTATTAATTAATGACACATATTTGATATACATTGGTAATAATTAAAAATTGTATAATGAGGCTCTATAGCATATTTACTGACTATACTCATATGGTATGATGGTATAATAGATGTGAACAATTTACATATTTTTCTTCTTCTACTCCACCAAATTTTATGTTAATTCATCACTAAGAAACTAAGTTAAAATACTAATAATTATTGACACATATTTCATATACATTGGTAAGAATTAAAATTATATAATGAGGCTCAATAGTTTATTTGTTCTCCATATTCACATTGTGTTAAGGTATAATAGATGTAAACAATTTTAATATTTTCCTTTTTCTCTATCACCAATTTTTAGGTTACTTCTTCACTAAAAAACTAAGTTAAAAGACTATTAATTAATAACACATATTTCATAAACATTGGTAATAATTAAAATTATATAATGAGGCTCCATGGTATATTTATTCACAATACTCATATGGTATTATGATATAATAGATGTAAACAATTTGAATATTTTTCTTCTTCTGTGTCACTAAATTTTAGGTTACTTCATGACTTAGAAACTTAGTTAAAAGACTATTAATTAATGAAAAATATTTCATACACATTGGTAATAATTCAAATTATATAATGAGGCTCGATAGTTTTTTTAATTCTCCATATTAACATTGTGTTATGGTATAATTGATGTAAACAATTTCAATATTTTTCTTTTTGTCCATCACCAAATTTTAGGTTACTTCTTCACTAAGAAACTAAGTTAAAAGATTTTTAATTAATGACACATATTTCAGAAACATTGGTAATAATTAAAATTATACAATGAGGCTCGATAGTATATTTATTCACCATACACATATGGTATTATGGTATAATAGATTTAAATAATTTTAATATTTTTCTTCTTCTCCGTCACTAAATTTTAGGTTACTTCATCACTAAGAAATTAAGTTAAAAGACTATTAATTAATGACACATATTTGATATACATTGGTAATAATTAAAAATTGTATAATGAGGCTCTATAGAATATTTACTGACTATACTCAAATGGTATGATGGTATAATAGATGTGAATAATTTGAATATTTTTCTTCTTCTCCGTCACTAAATTTTATATTACTTCATCACTAAGAAACTAAGTTAAAAGACTAATAATTAATGACACATATTTCATATACATTGGTAAGAATTAAAATTATAAAATGAGGCTCAATAGTTTATTTGTTCTCCATATTCACATTGTGTTAAGGTATAATAGATGTAAACAATTTCAATATTTTTCTTCATCTCTATCACCAAATTTTAGGTTACTTCTTCACAAAGAAACTAAAATAAAAGACTTTTAATTAATGACACATATTTCATAAATATTGGTAATAATTAAAATTATATAATGAGGATCGGTAGTATAGTTATTTACAATACTCATATGGTATTATTGTATAATAGATGTTAATAATTTGAATATTTTTCTTATTCTCTGTCAACAAATTTTAGGTTACTTCTTCACTAAGAAACTAAGTTAAAAGATTTTTAAGTAATGACACATATTTCATAAACATTGGTAATAATTAAATTTATATAATGAGGCTCGATAATATATTTATTCACCATACTCATATGGTATTATGGTATAATAGATTTAAACAATTTCAATATTTTTCTTCTTCTCCGTCATTAAATTTTAGGTTACTTCATCACCAAGAAACTAAGTTAAAAGACTATTAATTAATGACACATATTTGATATACATTGGTAATAATTAAAAATTATATAATGAGGCTCTATAGCATATTTACTGATTATACTCATATGGTATGATGGTATAATAGATGTGAACAATTTAAATATTTTTCTTCTTCTACGTCACCAAATTGTATGTTACTTCATCACTAAGAAACTAAGTTAAAGTACTAATAATTATTGACACATATTTCGTATACATTGGTAAGAATTAAAATTATATAATGAGGCTCAATAGTTTATTTGTTCTCCATTTTCACATTGTGTTAAGGTATAATAGATGTAAACAATTTTAATATTTTCTTTTTTCTCTATCACAAATTTTTAGGTTACTTCTTCACTAAGAAACTAAGTTAAAAGACTATTAATTAATAACACATATTTCATAAACATTGGTAATAATTAAAATTATATAATGAGGCTTCATGGTGTATTTATTCACAATACTCATATGGTATTATGATATAATAGATGTAAACAATTTGAATATTTTTCTTCTTCTTTGTCACTAAATTTTAGGTTACTTCATCACTTAGAAACTAAGTTAAAAGACTATTAATTAATGAAAAATATTTCATACACATTGGTAATAATTAAAATTATATAATGAGGCTCGATAGTTTATTTGTTCTCCATATTCACATGGTGTTATGGTATAATTGATGTAAACAATTTCAATATTTTTCTTCTTCTCCATCACCAAATTTTAGGTTACTTCTTCACTAAGAAACTAAGTTAAAAGATTTTTAAGTAATGACACATATTTCATAAACATTGGTAATAATTAAATTTATATAATGAGGCTCGATAATATATTTATTCACCATACTCATATGGTGTTATGGTATAATAGATTTAAACAATTTCAATATTTTTCTTCTTCTCCGTCATTAAATTTTAGGTTACTTTATCACCAAGAAACTAAGTTAAAAGACTATTAATTAATGACACATATTTGATATACATTGGTAATAATTAAAAATTATATAATGAGGCTCTATAGCATATTTACTGATTATACTCATATGGTATGATGGTATAATAGATGTGAACAATTTAAATATTTTTCTTCTTCTACGTCACCAAATTGTATGTTACTTCATCACTAAGAAACTAAGTTAAAAGACTAATAATTATTGACACATATTTCGTATACATTGGTAAGAATTAAAATTATATAATGAGGCTCAACAGTTTATTTGTTCTCCATTTTCACATTGTGTTAAGGTATAATAGATGTAAACAATTTTAATATTTTCCTTTTTCTCCATCACCAATTTTTAGGTTACTTCTTCACTAAGAAACTAAGTTAAAAGACTATTAATTAATAACACATATTTCATAAACATTGGTAATAATTAAAATTATATAATGAGGCTCCATGGTGTATTTATTCACAATACTCATATGGTATTATGATATAATAGATGTAAACAATTTGAATATTTTTCTTCTTCTCTGTCACTAAATTTTAGGTTACTTCATCACTTAGAAACTAAGTTAAAAGACTATTAATTAATGAAAAATATTTCATACACATTGGTAATAATTAAAATTATAAAATGAGGCTCGATAGTTTATTTGTTCTCCATATTCACATTGTGTTATGGTATAATTGATGTAAACAATTTCAATATTTTTCTTCTTCTCCATCACCAAATTTTAGGTTACTTCTTCACTAAGAAACTAAGTTAAAAGATTTTTAAGTAATGACACATATTTCATAAACATTGGTAATAATTAAATTTATATAATGAGGCTCGATAATATATTTATTCACCATACTCATATGGTATTATGGTATAATTGATTTAAACAATTTCAATATTTTTCTTCTTCTCCGTCATTAAATTTTAGGTTACTTTATCACCAAGAAACTAAGTTAAAAGACTATTAATTAAGGACACATATTTGATATACATTGGTAATAATTAAAAATTGTATAATGAGGCTCTATAGCATATTTACTGACTATACTCATATGGTATGATGGTATAATAGATGTGAACAATTTAAATATTTTTCTTCTTCTACGCCACCAAATTTTATGTTACTTCATCACTAAGAAACTAAGTTAAAATACTAATAATTATTGACACATATTTCATATACATTGGTAAGAATTAAAATTATATAATGAGGCTCAATAGTTTATTTGTTCTCCATATTCACATTGTGTTAAGGTATAATAGATGTAAACAATTTTAATATTTTCCTTTTTCTCTATCACCAATTTTTAGGTTACTTCTTCACTAAGAAACTAAGTTAAAAGACTATTAATTAATAACACATATTTCATAAACATTGGTAATAATTAAAATTATATAATGAGGCTCCATGGTATATTTATTCACAATACTCATATGGTATTATGATATAATAGATGTAAACAATTTGAATATTTTTCTTCTTCTGTGTCACTAAATTTTAGGTTACTTCATGACTTAGAAACTTAGTTAAAAGACTATTAATTAATGAAAAATATTTCATACACATTGGTAATAATTCAAATTATATAATGAGGCTCGATAGTTTTTTTTGTTCTCCATATTCACATTGTGTTATGGTATAATTGATGTAAACAATTTCAATATTTTTCTTTTTGTCCATCACCAAATTTTAGGCTACTTCTTCACTAAGAAACTAAGTTAAAAGATTTTTAATTAATGACACATATTTCAGAAACATTGGTAATAATTAAAATTATACAATGAGGCTCGATAGTATACTTATTCACCATACTCATATGGTATTATGGTATAATAGATTTAAATAATTTTAATATTTTTCTTCTTCTCCGTCACTAAATTTTAGGTTACTTCATCACTAAGAAATTAAGTTAAAAGACTATTAATTAATGACACATATTTGATATACATTGGTAATAATTAAAAATTGTATAATGAGGCTCTATAGAATATTTACTGACTATACTCATATGGTATGATGGTATAATAGATGTGAATAATTTGAATATTTTTCTTCTTCTCCGTCACTAAATTTTATATTACTTCATCACTAAGAAACTAAGTTAAAAGACTAATAATTAATGACACATATTTCATATACATTGGTAAGAATTAAAATTATATAATGAGGCTCAATAGTTTATTTGTTCTCCATATTCACATTGTGTTAAGGTATAATAGATGTAAACAATTTCAATATTTTTCTTCATCTCTATCACCAAATTTTAGGTTACTTCTTCACAAAGAAACTAAAATAAAAGACTTTTAATTAATGACACATATTTCATAAATATTGGTAATAATTAAAATTATATAATGAGGATCGGTAGTATAGTTATTTACCATACTCATATGGTATTATTGTATAATAGATGTTAATAATTTGAATATTTTTCTTATTCTCTGTCAACAAATTTTAGGTTACTTCATCACTAAGAAACTAAGTTAAAAGACCATTAATTAATGACACATATTTTATATACATTAGTAATAATTAAAATTATATAACAATGCTCGATAGTTTATTTGTTCTCCATATTCACATTGTGTATGTGATAATAGATTTAAATAATTTCAATATTTTTCTTCTTCTCCATCACCAAATTTTAGATAACTTCTTCACTAAGAAACTAAGTTAAAAGACTTTTAATTAATTACACATATTTCATAAACATTGGTAATAATTCAAATTATATAATGAGGCTCGATAGTATATTTATTCAACATACTCATATGATATTATGGTATAATAGATGTTTTTAATTTCAATATTTTTACTTCTTCTCTGTCACCAAATTTTAGGTTACTTCATCACTAAGAAACTAAGTTAAAATACTATAAATTAATGACACATATTTCATATACAATGGTAATAATTAAAAAATCATATAATGAGGCTCTATAACATATTTACTGACCATACTCATATGGTATTATGGTATAATACATGTGAACAATTTGAATATTTTTTCTTCTTCCAGTCACCAAATTTTAGGTTACTTCATCACTAAGAAACTAAGTTAAAAGGACTAATAATTAATGACAAATATTCCATACACATTGGTAATAATTCAAATTATATAATGAGGCTCGATAGTTTATTTGTTCTCCATATTCACATTGTGTATGGTAAAATAGATGTAAACAATTTCACTATTTTTCTTCTTCTCCATCACAAAATTTTAGGTTACTTCTTCACTAAGAAACTAAGTTAAAAATACTTTTAATTAATTACACATATTTCATAAACATTGGTAATAATTCAAATTATATAATGAGGCTCGATAATATATGTATTCACCGTACTCATATGGTATTATGGTATAATAGATGTAGTTAATTTTAATATTTTTTCTTCTTCTCCGTCACCAAATTATAGGTTACTTCATCACTAAGAAAATAAGTGAAAAGACTATTAATTAATGACACATATTTGATATACATTAGTAATAATAAAAAATTATATAATGAGACTCTATAGCAAATTTTCTGACTATACTCATATGGTATGATGGGTATAATAGATGTGAACAATTTGAATATTTTTCTTCTTCTCCGTCACCAAATTTTATGTTACTTCATCACTAAGAAACTAAGTTAAAAGACTAATAATTAATGACACATATTTCATATACATTGGTAAGAATTAAAAATTATATAACGAGGGCTCAATAGTTTATTTGTTCTTCATATTCACATTGTGTTTAAGGGTATAATAAATGTAAACAATTTCAATATTTTTTCTTCTTCTCTATCACCAAATTTTTAGGTTACTTCTTCACTAAGAAACTAAAATAAAAGACTTTTAATTAATGACACATATTTCATAAACATTGGTAATAATTAAAATTATATAATGAGGCTCGATAGTATAGTTATTCACCATACTCATATGGTATTATGGTATAACACATGTAAACAACTTGAATATTTTTCTTATTCTCTGTTTTTTAAATTTTAGGTTACTTCATCACTAAGAACCTAAGTTAATAGACTATTAATTAATGACAAATATTTCATACACATTAGTAATAATTCAAAATTATATAATGAGGCTTGATAGTTTATTTGTTCTCCATATTCACCTTGTGTTAAGGTATAATAAATGTAAAACAATTTGAATATTTTTCTTCTTCTTCATCACCAAATTTTAGATTACTTCTTCACTGAGAAACTAAGTTAAAATACTTTTAATTAATTACACATATTTCATAAACATTGGTAATAATTCAAATTATATAATGAGCCTCCATGTATATTTATTCTCCATATTCACATTGTGTTATGATATAATAGATGTAAACAATTTCAATATTCTTCTTCTTCTCCATCACCAAATTTTAGGTTACTTTCTTCACTAAGAAACTAAGTTAAAAGACTATTAATTAATGCCACATATTTCATAAACATCGGTAATAATTCAAATTATATAATGAGGCTCCATGGTATATTTATTCACCATACTCATATGGTATCATGGTATAATTGATGTAAACAATTTTCAATATTTTTCTTCTTCTCCGTCACTAAATTTTAGGTTACTTCATCACTAAGAAACTAATTTAAAAGACTATTAATTAATGACACATATTTCATACACATTTGTAATAATTCAAATTATATAATGAGGCTTGATAGTATATTTATTCATCATACTCATATGGTATTATGGTATAATAGATGTAAATAATTTCAATGTTTTTCTTCTTCTCCTTCACCAAATTTTGGGTTACTTCATCACTAAGAAAACTAAGTTAAAAGACTATTAATTAATGACACATATTTCATATACATTGGTAATAATTAAAATTAAATAACAAGGCTCGATAGTTTATTTGTTCTCTATATTCACATTGTAATAAGGTATAATATATGTAAGTTTTGCAATATTTTTCTTCTTCTTCATCACCAAATTTTAGGTTACTTCATCACTAAGAAACTAAGTTAAAAGACTATTAATTAATGGCAAATATTTCATATACATTGGTAATACTTAAAAATTATATAATGAGGATCTATAACATATTTACTGACCATACTCATATGGTATAATGGTATAATAGATGTGAACAATTTGAATATTTTTTCTTCTTCCGGTCACCAAATTTTAGGTTACTTCATCATTAAGAAACTAACTTAAAAGACTAATAATTAATGACACATATTTTATATACATTGGTAAAAATTAAAATTATATAACAAGGCTAGATAGTGTATTTGTTCTCCATATTCACATTTGTGTTATGGTATAATAGATGTAAACAATTTCAATATTTTTCTTCTTCTCCATCACCAAATTTTAGGTTACTTCTTCACTAAGAAACTAAGTTAAAAGACTATTAATTAATGACACATATTTCATAAACATTGGTAATAGTTCGAATTATATAATGAGGCTCCATGGTATATTTATTCACCATACTCATATGGTATTATAGTATAGTAGATGTAAACAATTTCAATATTTTTCTTCTTTTTTTCGTCACTAAATTTTAGGTTACTTCATCACTAAAAAAACTAAGTTAAAAGACTATTAATTAATGACACATATTTAATACACATTGGTAACAATTTCAAATTATATAATGAGGCTCGATAGTTTATTTGTTCTCCATATTCACATTGTGTTATGGTATAATAGATGTAAACAATTTCAATATTTTTTCTTCTTCTCCATCACCAAATTTTAGGTTACTTCTTCACTAAGAAACTAAGTTAAAAGACTATTAATTAATGATACATTTTTTCATAAACATTGGTAATAATTCTAATTATATAATGAGGCTCGATAGTTTATTTCGTATGCATTGATAATAATTAAAATTATATAATGATCCTCGATAGTATATTTATTTGAATATATTTTCTTCTTCTCCATCATCAAAATTTTAGGTTTCTTCATAATTAAGCAAATAAGTTAAAAGACTACTAATTAATTAAAAAGAATATAGTATATTATATATATAATATATATTAATATATATATATTATATATATATATAATATATATATATTATATATATAATATATATATATATAGTATATATATATATATATATATATATATATATATATATATATAATATATATATATATATAAGAAAATAAAATTATATAATAAAATCTTAATATTGCTTTTTATTCGACGTATTCACATTGTAATATGGTATAATATATATAAGTTTTGCAATATTTTTCTTCTTCTTCAAGGTTACTTCAACACTAAGAAACTAAGTTAAAAGGACTATTTATTAATGTGACATATTTCATATACATTAATAATAATTAAAAATTATTAATGAGCTTCGATAGTATATTTATTTCACCATGTTCACATTGTATTATGGAATAATAGATGTGAGCAATTTCAAAAAAAATTTTCTTCTCCATTACCAAATTTTAAGTTTGTTCATCAGTAAGCAAATAATTTAAAAGACTACTTATTAATGACAAATATTATATATATATTTAATAAAAAATTTATATAATAAAACTTAATTTTTTTTATTCACCATATTTAAATTATAGTATGGTATAATATATGTAAATTTTTCAATATTTTTCTTCTTCTCCCTAACCAAATTTTAGGTTACTTCATCACTAATACACTAAGTTAAAAGACTATTTATTAAAGACTCACATTTCAAATACAATGGTATACAATGTGTTAATTTTGCAAAAATTTTCTTCTTCTTTTTCATAAAATTTTAGATTACTTCATAACTAAGAAACTAAGTTAAAAGACTATTAATTAATGACACATATCTCATATACATTAGTAATAATTAAAATTATATAATGAAGCTCGATAGTATATTTTTCTTCTTATCCATCACCAAACTTTAGGTTAGTTCAACACTAAGAAACTAAGTTAAAAGACTATTAATTAATCATACAAATTTCATATACATTGGTAATAATTCAAATTATATAATGAGGCTCAATAGTATATTTATTCACCCTGTTCACATTGTATTATGGTATAATAGATGTAAACAATTTTAATAATTTTTTCTTCTCCATTACCAAATTTTAGGTTACTTCATCACTAAGAAACTATGTTAAAAGACTATTAATTAATGACACATATTTTTAAATGTATTGTAATAATTAAAATTATGTAACGAGGCTCGATAGTATATTTATTCACCATATTCACATTGTATTAGTGTATAATAGATGTAATCAATTTCCATTATATTTCTTCTTCTCCATCATCAAAATTTAGGTTACTACATAACTAAGAAATTAAGTTGAAAGACTACTAATTAATTGACACATACTTCATATCCATTGGTAGTAATTGAAATTATATAAGAAGTCTCGATAGTATATTTATTCACCATATTCTTATTGTGTTATGGTATAATATATGTAAACAAATTCAATATATTTATTCTTCTCCATCACAAAATTTTAGGTATACATTAGTAACAATTAAAATTATATAATGAGGCTCGATAGTATTTATTCACCATCACCAAATTTTAGGTTTCTTCATCACTAAACAAATAAGTTAAAAGACTACTAATTAAAGGCAAATATTTAATATATATAGTTATAAATAAAATTCTATAATAAATTTTAATATTATTTTTAATTACCATATTCACATTGTAATAAGGTATAATATATGTAAGTTTTGCAATATTTTCTTCTTCTCCATCACCAAAATTTAGGTGACTTAAACACTAAGAAACTAAGTTAAAAGACTATTAATGAATGACACATATTTCATATTTATTGGTAATAATTATAATTATATAACAAGGCTAGATAGTATATTTATTCACCATGTTCACATTGTATTATGGTATATTAGACGTAAACAATTTCAATATTTTTCTTCTTCTCCATCACCAAATTTTAGGTTACTTCATCACTAAGAAACTAAGTTAAAAGATTATTAATTAATGACAAATATTTCATATCCATTGGTAGTAATTAAAATTATATAATAAAGCTCGATAGTATATTTATACACCATATTCATATTGTGTTATAGTATAATAGATGTAAATAATTTCGATATATTTCTTCTTCTCCGTCACAAAATTTTAGATTACTTCATAACTAAGAAACTAAGTTAAAATACTATTAATTAATGACACATATTTCATATACATTGGTAATAATAAATATTATATAATGAGGCTCGATAGTATATTTATTCACCAAATTCACATTGTATTATGGTATGATAGATGTAAATAATTTCCATATTTTTCTTCTTCTCCATCACCAAATTTTAGGTTTGCTCATCACTAAGAAAATAAGTTAAAAGATTACTAATTAATGACAAATATTTAATATATATATATATATATATATATATATATATATATATATATATATATATATATATATATATATATATATATATATATATATATATATATATATATATATATATATATATATATATATATATAAATAGTCAATAAATAAAGTTATATAATAAATTATAATATTGTTTATCAGCGTTTCGAGCAAATCTACATAGTTCTCGGGAAGTTCCTCCGATCGGATGAGTAGTTGGTCGAGCATCTTGGAAATTTCCGGGGATGCGCAGAATCAAATGTAACATCAAACGGGAGGGGACGACGAGGAGGTGACTTCCGCCGACCAGGGTAGTTTGTTTCTTCCTGATAATGAGGAGGATCCTCGAGATTGGGTCGCGAGGGACCCCTGGGACTGGCCATCATATTTTTATGAGCACTGGGAGGATGTCTTTATGGACGTGTATACTCATGAGGATGGGGCCCAAGAGGAATGTTCGTTATATATTCTCGGGAAAGAGAGTAGAATCAGCTCGAAATACGACAAGAGGCGGATCCCAATGTATGATATCGTATTTCGAGAGATGGGTCTTTGTCTTCCCTTTTCTGACTTCGAGGTGGCCGTATTTAGGAACTTACGTGTGGCTCCCTCCCAACTGCATCCGAACAGAATCACATTCATGCGAGCATTCGAGATAGTTTGAGATCATTTGAAGATAGGGGCCACCATTCCCCTTTTCTTCTACTGCTTCCACCTTCATAAGATTAAGGTCTACGGAAAGTGGGGATGGGTTTCCCTGAAGCAAGGCAATGGGAAGTTATCTAAAGCCTATTTGGAATTTGTCCGCCACTTTAAAGATAAATACATTTTGGTGCAGCCTTCTTCGACCAAGGCAATGTTGAACGCCTTTAGGACTGTGCCTTCACTAAACGAGGATGGTACTCCCCGACTGAATGAGCTAGGAGCTCCCATCACAAAGCTGATTTACAAGTTCCCGTTCCAATGGACGAGGAAGCATTTTGATAGAGAACTGGGCTCCAATGTCTGGAGAGAAGGAGAGATTGGAGACGACGATCTGGAGAGCTTTGTTATCAAGACCGCATTCATAGCTCGGATTCCTCGCATCCATCGAGTTGGTCGGGGAGGTAGGCCTGTGTTAGACAAAAATGGGGAGCCCGTATACGAGTCAAGCCTCCTAAATGTTAAGGAGCTCCTCGGAAGCGAGGACCCCGCTAGATACTTGGGTATATATTTATATATATTTGTGTGTGTGTGTGTGTTTGTGTGTGTTTCTAATAGTAGTAAGTGGTCTTCATTTATCTGACTCCTTGTTTATTGACTATGTTTCTTTTTGTTTGTTTCGTATAGAGCATGAATCCTTCTCAGGAGCGCTTGGATAAGACTCTCGCTGCCAAAGCGAGGGGGCCCTGAAGGATGCACAGACTAGTTCAGGACCAGCTCCTGCCTCGGGGTCTGGGGAATCATCTTTGGCCCAGGATATGGTTTCTCTTTTCTCCAGTGATGTTTCCTTGAAGGCGAATAGGCCGCGAGCCGAGGGGAGTGTTGACCTGGTCGGTGAAAAAGGGAAAAGAACGTACGACCCGCCTCCCTACTGGCTAGAGAAGTCTTTTTTCGAGGGTGCGACTCTCTGTCTTCCTTGGGCCAATTCTCTCTGTCTCGAGGGAATGGTCTTCCAGGAGAAGAGGGTGATGCTGGCGCAAGACGTTGGCAGTCTGATGCGGATTTTGGAGATGGCGGTCGCTTACACTAAGGCGAGTTCCTCTCAGGAGATAGAGATGAAGAACCTTCGTGCCAAGCTGGATACAAACGAGAAGGCCTTTGTCGAGAAGGATAAAGCCCTGAAGCTGTCTGAGGAAGAATGGATAAGGCTCTTCGAGGAGTGTAGGGTTCTCTTGCTCTAGAGAAAGGACCTTGAGGGGAAGGTGGCGGCCCTGACTGTTGAGATTACGCCCACTGAAGACTAGTCAGAGGACACCAAGGATCTGAAGACTCGGGCCGAGCTAGTTGCTCATTTTAAGTTGGCCATGGACGACTCTCAGGCTGCTTCCGAGGGGAGTTTCGAGAATTTTGTGAATCAGATGCGTGTGTTAAACCCCCGATGTTGAGCTCAACACTTCATGAATGGGGGTAAATTATTATGTAGCTGGCGGTCAGATTCTAGTTCCTGATTACCTCAGGGATATTGTTTCCCATCCGACCGGGGGTCCCACCCTCTTACCACCTATTGTTGAAGAGGAAGCAGAAGGATGATTGTTATGTTAATTTCGGCCTGTGCGCCATATTCGTTGTATTTGTTTTTCAAAGCTATTGCTCATTCATGTAATATTCACACATTATCGGCCCAAGTGGTCGTTTTATTTAATTTTTTGCCAATGGTCATTTGCTTTGAATATTTAACTTGTATTTTTTACATGTTTGTTAACAAACTAGCCTGTTTTAGGAAGTTTTATATTTTGCTAAGAGTTTATAGGAGGCATGTGCTCGTTTCATATGTTCGTCTATGTGGGGAAACTGATCAAACGACCAGGGTAAATACCGGACAAGGGCTGGAAGTTAGGTCTCGTTTCGAGGGACCCGGGTTCGGCAGCGTGAACCTCCCATCGCGAGTCGGACGTTCTATCGTTGTGGCACAAGGACTATGAAGCTCGATCGAGTTATCCATGTTAGGATGAGGATGCACTCATTAACAGAGTGGAGCCTCGCCCCTTCTGAATACTTTGGGTGCCACGCTTGTGCCTAGGCATTTATGTTTAGTCGGCCCTGAGTGAGTTTTCCTCGTCGAGCAAATTCGTTGACTGATCAGTATTTTAAACTATAATATTGTTTAATCTTTTCAGCGTTCCATGACTGAACGAGTTGTTCCCCTTGTAAGTTTTCCAAGTAATACGCTCTAGTCCCCGTTTTCGCATAGACGCGATAAGCGCCTCCCTAGTTCGTTGTGAGCTTTCCTTCGTGAGATTCTTTATGATTTCTCTTTAAGACAAGACTGTCGACCTTGAACTCTCATCGTATGAACTTCGCATCGTAGTGCATGGCTATTTTTTGTTTGAGCAAGGCCTCTCGTAGGGCCGCTCCTGTTCTGATTTCTTCCACCAGATCCAATTCTTCGTGGGGGACAACTTTGTTCATCTCCTTGTTGGGAGGTGCCTCAGTTTTCCTGGACAGTTCCTCGATTTCTACGGGAATGACGGTCTCCGTCCTGTAAGCTAGCCGAAAAGGAGTCTCCCCGGTGGACGAATGTGCAGTCGTTCAGTATCCCCAGAGCATAGTGTGTAACTCCTCGACCCATCACATCTTAGTTTCGTCCAACCTTCGCTTGAGGCCTCTCAGTATTACTTGTAACGCCCGTAATTTAATTAATTATTTAATTAAATTATTTTTGGAATATTTACGAAGATGTGTTATAATTAATTGCATTCAATTATTTTATTAAATGGTGAAATAATATTAGAAGTATAATATTATTTAATGTGGGCTTATTTTGAGGAATAGAAGTAATAAGGGGGTGTATTGGTTTTGAGCCCAATAAGGAGTTAATAGAATAATAGGATTATTTTATTATTTGTTAGAAGGAATAGAAAGAAAGAAGTAGTAGAAAGAATAAGGATTTAGAAGAGAACGTGAAGCTGCTGGAAAAAGTGGAAAACGGCAAGAACGAGAATTCAACTCAGAAATTGTAAAGCGACCTTCAATCCAAGGTAAGGGTGGGGTTGTAACCTTATAATTGGGTTCATGATGTTTGATATGTGTGGTTAGAGGCGATTGTTGTTTTGTTCTTGAATTGGATGTATATGATGATGTATGATGAATATTTGATGAATTTTAGATGAATAATGATGTCCATATGTTGTTTGATCGATGTAGTATTATAGGATAATGTTAGGTGATAATTTATCATGATTATAATAAGGTTTGTAGGGTTAAGAATATGATCCTCGTAGTGAAAATGCAGAAGAAATCATGGAATTATGCAGGAAGGGTCAGGATGTGTCGACCCCAAACATGATGCGTCGATACATGAGCAATGTTAGACTCAGGATGAGTCGATATGAAAGAGGTTTGTCGATACATAAGAGTTGCAAGACTCGGGATGAGTCGATCGGTGAGATGCATGTGTCGATACATGCTGTGTATTAGACCAGGATGAGTCGATCCATAAGGAGGATGCGTCGACTCATGTTATGCAGGTGGAGCAGTACGCGTCGATCCAAAGGGTTTTGTGTCGACCCATGTTGCCTGATTTTTTACAGATTCAGTTTTTAAGTGCTGTAACTTGAGTTTTAGGATGTCGTTTGAGATGTCATTTGAAGCGTTGAATAGTTAACGCGATGAACTTTATTCTAGAGGATTAAAATGATGAATAAGAAGCGTAATCCTAGTAGCCAATTTAGGATTTAGAATTAATTCCCGTGTTGATCGTTGTGCTGGTTTTTGAACAAAATGATGAATATGAGATGTTTAGAGGTTGCTGTTTAAATTATGACAGTAGGATTAGTGACAGTAACGATGTAAAATTGCAGAATAGCAGTATGGATTACTGTAGTATTAATATACAGCCGAGTTGTTTGTGAGATGTTATTAATGAAGTTGTGTTTGATCACTTATGATGAATAAATGATATTTAATGAATTACTTTGATGATATGAGATGTTGATGACGAGACGTTGAGATGCATTTGAGATGTTGATATTTTGAGATGCTTTTGAGATGTTAATTTGAGATGTTTTTGAGATGATTTAAGATGTTGTTAACTTGGGTGTTGTTATTACATTCATGGTTGTGTCGCATACATTGCATTTTTGAGATGGAGCTTATGCTCGTTGAGATGGTCTGTATTGGCGAATTTTGAGATGAAGGCTATGCCTTATTGATGCCTCTATTAATTGGAAAAAAATTTGAGATGGTAGTTCTGCTCCAATGGTACCACATGCATTTGCATAGTATTGAGTCGCATTATATGAGTGAATAATGAAGTGTATTTTGGTGTTGATGATTGTGTATATATGTGGTAATTGTTGTTGATTATGAGATGAGAAGTGGTGATGTTATTGATCTAATTTAATATATTAATTATCACGTGCTTTATTATATTGTTAGATATCCCACCCCTTCTGTTTAAATGTTGCCCTTATGTTGGTAACGTGCATGTAATCGAGAGTGAAGGTTGTATACCTTCAGTAGTTCGAGTCGGTGTCATTGCTCTGATATGTAACACTCGGGGAGATGAACGTTTGCTGATTTTTGATTGTTGATTTTCAGTTGTTGAATTTTAAATTGATTATTATTAAATATGAGATGTTTCGAAGTTGCTGTCTTGTTAGAGATGTTATTAAGAATTTCGCTGCGTAGATGTTTATTTATTTGATTGAAGATGTTATGTTGATGGTTCATCCGATGTTTGAAAAAGTGTTATATATCCATGATGAATGCAATGAATTTGTTAGAAGAATTTGTGACGTCCCGATTCATTTGTATGATTGAAATTTTATAACTCTGATTTAATTGCATAATTGCTTGGGATAGAATTGGGGTGTTACAAAGTTGGTATCAGAGCAAAAGGTTGGTCCGACCTTATCGTCGGGTCTTAGTTGTCTAACAATCGAGTATTGTTATTTTGAGTTCTAACCGTTGTTTGTGTTGTAGTGAGAAGTTGAGATGGCTGGTAGGAATGATGATGCACTTGTTGCTGCTTTGGAAGCAATGGCTCATGCGACGGAAAATCAACCGAATGCTGACGGGAATGCTGGATTTCGTAGCTTGGCGACTTTCCAGAGAGAGAATCCACCTATGTTCAAGGGAAAGTATGATCCTGACGGAGCATTGGAGTGGTTGAAAGAGATTGAAAGAATCTTTCGCGTGATGGACTGCACTCCAGTGCATAAGGTTCGTTATGGGACTCATATGCTAGCGGTCGAGGCTGATGACTGGTGGCTAGAGACTTGTCAGAGATTGGAAGCTGTAGGTGAGAATGTCACTTGGGCTGTGTTCCGCATAGAATTTTTGAGAAAGTACTTTCCTGAAGATGTCCGTGGTAAGAAGGAAATTGAATTTCTTGAGCTGAAGCAAGGAAGTATGTCAGTTGTTGAGTATGTTACCAAGTTTGCTGAGTTGGATAAGTTTTATCCACATTACGTTGAGGAAAATGCTGAGTTTTCAAAGTGTATTAAGTTTGAGAACAGGTTGCGCCCGATGATTAAGAAGGCAGTTGGATACCAGAAGATTCGTGTCTTTGCTGATTTGATCGATAGCTGTAGGATTTATGAAGAGGATAATAATGCTCATTACAAGATTATCAGTGAGAAGAAGGGTAAGCACCAACAGAATCGTGGTAAGCCTTATGATGCCCCAGCTGGTAAAGGTAAACAGAAAGTTGCTCATGGACAGAGGACTAGTGGGGGAGATGCTCCTGCTGGTGTGATTTGCTTTAAGTGTGGGAAACCTGGGCACAAGAGTAATGTGTGCACTGTTGAAGTGAAGAGGTGTTACCGTTGTTATAAGAACGGACATGTTGTATCTGAGTGTGAACAAAAGAATGTGATTTGTTTCAACTGTAGAGAAGAAGGGCATATTGGTAGTCAGTGTTTGAAACCTAAGAGGGCTCAGTCAAGTGGTAAAGTGTTTGCTTTGGTTGAGGATCAGACAGTTGCTGAGGACGGACTTATAAGAGCTACATGTTTCATTAATAGTACTCCTTTAATCACTATTATTGATACTGGTTCTATGCATTATTTTATTGTTGCTGATTGTGTTGAAAGACTGGGTCTTGTGTTGTCTTCTTTGAATGGAGAAATGGTCGTCGATACTCCAGCCAAGGGGTCGGTGACTACTTCTTTAGTTTGTGCTAAGTGTCCCTTGTAGATCTTCGACAGAGACTTTGTTGTTGATTTGGTTTGTTTACCATTAAGAGGTTTGGATGTAATTTTGGGTATGAATTGGTTAGAGCATAACTGTGTTCATATTAACTGTTATGATAAGTCGGTGAAGTTTTCTACTCCTGAAGAAGAGGAAGATGGCCTGTTGTCTGCTAAACAGTTGAGGAAGTTGATGCAAGAGAAAGCACAGATGTTCACATTGATGGTGTCGTTATTTGTAGAGACTCAAGCTATAATTGAGGAATTGCAAGTGGTGTGTGAATTTCCTGAAGTTTTCCCTTATGAGATTTCTGATGTACCACCAGAGAGGGAAGTTGAATTTGTGATTAATCTTGTACCTGGTACCAAACCTGTGTCTATGGCACCATATAGTATGTCTGCATCTGAATTGTCAGAGTTGAAGAATCAATTGAAAGAGTTGCTTAAGAAGAAGTTTGTAAGACCAAGTGTATCATCGTGGGGTGCTCTAGTGTTGTTAGTAAAGAAGAAAGATGGAAGTATGAGGCTTTGTGTTGATTATAGACAGTTGAATAAAGTGACGATTAAGAACAAATATCCGCTTCCAAGAATAGATGACTTAATGGACCAATTGGTGGATGCTCGTGTGTTTAGTAAGATTGATTTGAGGTCGGGTTACCATCAGATTAAAGTGAAGGATGAAGATATTCAGAAGACGACTTTCAAAATGCGTTATGGACATTACGAGTATTAGGTGATGCCTTTCGGTGTTACTAATGCGCTGGGAGTATTCATGGAATATATGAATCGTATCTTTCATACTTATTTGGATCAGTTCGTAGTGGTGTTCATTGATAATATTTTGATTTACTCTAAGTCAGGAGAATAGCATGTTGAACAGTTAAGAGTATTGTTGCAGGTTTTGAAAGAGAATAAGTTGTATGCAAAGCTGTCCAAGTGTGAGTTTTGGTTAAAAGAGGCTAGTTTTCTTGGTCATGTGATTTCAGGTAGTGGCATTGTTGTAGATGCATCGAAGGTTGATGTTGTGTTGCAATGGGAAACTCCAAAGTCAGCTACTGAGATTAGAAGCTTCTTGGGATTAGCTGGTTATTATAAAAGGTTTATTTAAAGATTTTCTAAGTTGTCACGTCCGTTGAATAAGTTGACTTGTAAAGGTGGAGCATTTGTATGGGATATTCAATGTGAAGAAAGTGATACTTGAAGAGAGTCACATAAGTAAGTTGAGTATTCATCCAGGATCTACAAAGATGTATCAAGATTTGAAAGGTTTGTTTTGGTGGCCTGGAATGAAGAGTGGTGTGGCTCGGTTTGTGTATGCATGTTTGACTTGTCAGAAGTCGAAAGTTAAACATCAGAAGCCTGCAGGATTGATGCAACCGTTGGAAGTTCCAGAATGGAAATAGGATAGCATTTTAATGGACTTTGTGACGGGGTTGCCTAATACTTCAGAGGACATGATTCGATTTGGGTGATTGTTGATAGGCTTACGAAGTCAGCTCATTTTATTCCTATTAACATCAGTTTTCCAGTGTCGAAGTTGGCTGAGATTTATATTAGTGTGATTGTGAAACTGCATGGTGTTCCTTTGTGCATTGTGTCAGATAGAGATCCAAGATTTACTTCTGATTTTTGGAAGAGTTTTCAAGAAGCGTTGGGTTCTAAGTTGAGGTTGAGTTCATCGTATCATCCTCAAACAGATGGTCAGACTGAACGGACGATTCAATCGTTGGAAGATTTGTCGAGGGCATGTGTTCTTGAGCAGGGAGGTTCGTGGGATACTTATCTTTCATTGATAGATTTCACTTATAATAACAGTTACCATTCTAGTATTGGGATGGCACCTTTTGAAGGGTTGTATGGTCGAAGATGTAGAACTTCGTTATGTTGGCATGAATCTGGAGAAAGTGTAGTACTTAGACCTGAACTTGTTCGTGAGACTACTGAGAAGGTGAAGTTGATCCGAGAGAAGATGAAAGCTTCACAAAGTAGACAGAAGAGTTATCACGACAAGAGTAGGAAGTATTTGGAATTCCAAGCTGGTGATCATGTGTTTTTGAGAGTTACACCTGTGACTAGCGTTGGGCGAGTGTTGAAGTCTAAGAAGCTCACTTCTCGTTTTATTGGACCATATCAGATTTCGGAGAGATTGGGGAATGTTGCTTACAAAGTGGCATTACCGCCTAATCTTTCGAATTTGCATGACGTGTTTCATGTGTCGCAACTTCGGAAGTATATTTCAGATCCATCTCATGTAATTCTTATGGATGATGTGCAAGTATGGGATAATCTTGCGGTGGAGACGATGCCTGTACGGATCGCAGATCGTGAAATGAAGACTCTGAGGGGCAAAGAGATTTCCTTGGTTAAAGTGGTTTGGCTAGGAGCTGATGGTGAAAGCATGACTTGGGAGTTGGAGAGCAAGATGCGAGACTCCTATCCTGAATTGTTTGATTGAGGTAAATTTTCGAGGATGAAAATATTCTAAGTGGGGGAGAGTTGTAACGCCTGTAATTTAATTAATTATTTAATTACATTATTTTTGGAATATTTATGAAGATGTGTTATAATTAATTGGATTTAATTATTTTATTAAATGGTGAAATAATATTAGAAGTATAATGTTATTTAATGTGGACTTATTTTGAGGAATAGAAGTAATAAGGGGGTGTATTGGTTTTGAGCCCAATAAGGAGTTAATAGAATTATATGGTTATTTTATTATTTGTTAGAATAAATAGAAAGAAAGAAGCAGTAGAAAGAATAAGGATTTAGAAGAGAACGTGAAGCTGCTGGAAAAAGTGGAAAACGGCAAGAACGAGAATTCAACTCGGAAATTGTAAAGCGACCTTCAATCCAAGGTAAGGGTGGGGTTATGACCTTATAATTGGGTTCATGATGTTTGATATGTGTGGTTAGAGGCGATTGTTGTTTTGTTCTTGAATTGGATGTATATGACGATGTATGATGAAGATTTGATGAATTTTAGATGAATAATGATGTCCATATGTTGTTTGATCGATGTAGTATTATAGGATAATGTTCGGTGATGATTTATCATGATTATAATAAGGTTTGTAGAGTTAAGAATATGATTCTCGTAGTTAAAATGCAGAAGAAATCGTGGAATTATGCAGGAAGGGTCAGGATGTGTCGACCCCAAACTTGATGCGTTGATACATGAGCAATGTTAGACTCAGGATGAGTCGATACGAAAGAGGCTTGTCGATACATGAGAGTTGCAAGACTCAGGATGAGTCGATCGGTGAGATGCATGTGTCGATACGTGCTGTGTATTAGACTAGGATGAGTCGATCCATAAGGAGGATGCGTCGACTCATGTTATGCAGGTGGAGCAGTACGCGTCGATCCAAAGGGTTTTGCGTCGACCCATGTTGCCTGATTTTTGACAGATTCAGTTTTAAAGTTTTGGAACTTGAGTTTTAGGATGCCGTTTGAGATTTTGTTCGAAGTGTTGAATAGTTAATGCGATGAACTTTATTCTAGAGGATTAAAATGATGAATAAGAAGCGTAATCCTAGTAGCAAATTTAGGATTTAGAATTAATTCCCGTGTTGATCATTGTGCTGGTTTTTGAACAGAATGATGAATATGAGATGTTTAGAGGCTGCTGTTTGAATTATGACAGTAGGATTACTGACAGTAACAATGTAAAATTGCATAATAACAGTATGGATTACTGTAGTATTAATATACTGCCAGGTTGTTTGTGAGATGTTATTAATGGAGTTGTGTTTGATCAGTTATGATGAATAAATGATGTTTAATGAATTACTTTGATGATATGAGATGTTGATGACGAGACGTTGAGATGCATTTGAGATGTTGATATTTTGAGATGCTTTATAGATGTTAATTTGAGATGTTTTTGAGATGATTTGAGATGTTGTTAACTTGGGTGTTGTTATTACATTCATGGTTGTGTCACATACATTGCATTTTTGAGATGGAGCTTATGCTCGTTGAGATGGCCTGTATTGGCAATTTTGAGATGAAGGCTATGCCTTGTTGATGTCTCTATTAATTGGCAAAAATTTTGAGATGGGAGTTCTGCTCCAATGGTACCACATGCATTTTCATAGTATTGAGTCGCATTATATGAGTGAATAATGAAGTGTATTTTGGTGTTGATGAATGTGTATATATGTGGTAATTATTGTTGATTATGAGATGAGAAGTGGTGATGTTATTGATCTAATTTAATATATTAATTATCATGTGCTTTATTATATTGTTATATATCTCACCCCTTCTGTTTGAATGTTTCCCTTATGTTGGTAACGTGCAGGTAATCGAGAGTGAAGGTTGTATACCTTCAGTAGTTCGAGTCGGTGTCATTGCTCTAATATGTAACACTCGGGGAGATGAACGTTTGCTGATTTTTTATTGTTGATTTTCAGTTGTTGAATTTTAAATTGATTATTATTAAATATGAGATGTTTCGAAGTTATTGTCTTGTTAGAGATGTTATTAAGAATTCCGCTGCGTAGATGTTGATTTATTTGATTGAAGATGTTATGTTGATGGTTCATCCGATGTTTGAAAAAGTCATTTATATCCACGATGAATGCAATGAATTTTTTCTGAGAATTTGTGACGTCCCGATTCATTTGTATGATTGAAATTTTATAACTCTGTTTTAATTGCATAATTGCTTGGGGTAGAATTTGGGTGTTACAAAGATGGTATCAGAGCAAAAGGTTGGTCCGACCTTGTCGTCGAGTCTTAGTTGTCTAACAATCGAGTATTGTTATTTTGAGTTATAATCGTTGTTTGTGTTGTAGTGAGAAGTTTAGATGGATAGGAGGAATGATGTTGTACTTGCTGCTTCTTTTGAAGCAATGGCTCATGCGATGGAAAATCAGCCAAATACTGACAGGAATGCTGGATCTCGTAGCTTGGCGACTTTCCAGAGATAGAATCCACCTACGTTCAAGGGAAAGTACGATCCTGATGGAGCATTGGAGTGGTTGAAAGAGATTGAGAGAATATTTTGCGTGATGGACTGCACTCCAGCGTAGAATGTTCGTTATGGGACTCATATGCTAGCGGTCGAGGCTGATGACTGGTGGCTAGAGACTTGTCAGAGATTGGAAGCTGCATGTGAGAATGTCACTTGGGCTGTGTTCCGTAAAGAATTTTTGAGAAAGTACTTTCTTGAAGATGTCTGTGGTAAGAAGGAAATTGAACTTCTTGAGCTGAAGCAAGGAAATATGTTAGTTGTTGAGTATGCTGCCAAGTTTGCTGAGTTGGAAAAGTTTTATCCATATTACACTGAGGAAAATGTTGAGTTTTAGAAGTCTATTAAGTTTGAGAACGGGTTGCGCCCGAAGATTAAGAAGGCAGTTGGATACCAGAAGATCCTTGTCTTTGCTGATTTGATTGATAGCTGCAGGATTTATGAAGAGGATAATAATGCTCATTACAAGATTATCAGTGAGAAGAAGGGTAAGCACCAACAGAATCGTGGTAAGCCTTATGATGCCCCAACTGGTAAAGGTAAATAGAAAGTTGCTCATGGATAGAGGACTAGTGGGGGAGATGCTCCTGCTGGTGTGATTTTCTTTAAGTGTGGGAAACATGGGCACAAGAGTAATGTGTGAACTGCTGAAGTGAAGAGGTGTTACTGTTGTGGTAAGAACGGACATGTTGTATCTGAGTGTGAATAAAAGAATGTGATTTGTTTCAACTATAGAGAAGAAGGGCATATTGGTAGTCAGTTTCCGAAACCGAAGAGGGCTCAGTCAAGTGGTAAAGTGTTTGCTTTGGTTAAGGATCAGACAACTGTTGAGGAAGGACTTATAAGAGGTACATGTTTCATTAATAGTACTCCTTTAATCACTATTATTGATACTGGTGCTACGCATTTTTTTATTTCTACTGATTGTGTTGAAAGATTGGGTCTTCTATTGTCTTCTTTGAATGGAGAAATGGTCGTCGATACTCCAGCCAAGGGGTCGGTGACTACTTCTTTTGTGTGTGCTAAGTGTCCCTTGTCGATCTTCGACAGAGACTTTGTTGTTGATTTGGTTTGTTTACCGTTAAGAGGTTTGGATGTAATTTTGGGTATGAACTGGTTAAAGCATAACTGTGTTCATATTAATTGTTATGACAAGTCAGTGAAGTTTTCTACTCCTGAAGAAGAGCAAGATAGTTTGTTGTCTTCTAAACATTTGAGGAAGTTGATGAAAGAGGAAGCACAGATGTTCACGTTGATGGCGTCGCTATCTGTAGAGACTCAAGCTATAATTGGGGAATTGCAGGTGGTGTGTGAATTTCCTGAAGTTTTCCCTGATTATATTCCTGATGTACCTCCAAAGAGGGAAGTTGAATTTGCGATTGATCTTATACCTGGTACCAGACCTGTGTCTATGGAACCATATAGGATGTCTGCATCTGAATTGTCAGAGTTGAAGAAGAAATTGGAAGGTTTACTTGAGAAGAAGCTTTTAATACCAAGTGTATCGTTGTGGCGTGCTCCAGTGTTGTTAGTAAAGAAGAAAGATGGAAGTATGATGCTTTGTGTTGATTATAGACAGTTGAATAAAGTGACGATTAAGAACAAGTATCCACTTCCAAGAATAGATGACTTAATGGACCAATTGGTGGATGCTCGTGTGTTTAGTAAGATTGATTTGAGGTCGGGTTACCATCAGATTAAAGTGAAGGATGTAGATATTCAGAAGACAGCTTCCAGAACGCTTTATGGACATTACGAGTATTCAGTGATGCCTTTCGGTGTTACTAATGCGCCAGGAGTATTCATGGAATATATAAATCATATCTTTCATACTTATTTGGATCGGTTCGTAGTGGTGTTCATTGATGATAATTTGATTTACTCTAAGTCAGAAGAAGAGCATGCTGAATAGTTAAGAGTAGTGTTGCAGGTTTTGAAAGAGAAGAAGTTGTATGCAAAGTTATCCAAGTGTGTGTTTTGGTTAAAAGAGGTTAGTTTTCTTGGTCATGTGATTTCAGGTAGTGGCATTGTTGTAGATCCATCGAAGGTTGATGATGTGTTGCAATGGGAAACTCCAAAGTCAGCTACTGCAATTAGAAGCTTCTTGGGATTAGTTGGTTATTATAGAAGGTTTATTGAAGGGTTTTCTAAGTTGTCACTTCCGTTGACTAAGTTGACTTGTAAAGGTTGAGCATTTGTATGGGATGTTCAATGTGAAGAAAGTGATACTTGAAGAGAGTCACTGAAGTAAGTTGAGTATTCATCCAGGAGCTACAAAGATGTATCAAGATTTGAAAGGTTTGTTTTGGTGGCCTTGAATGAAGAGTGATGTGGCTCGGTTTGTGTATGCATGTTTGACTTTTCAGAAGTCGAAAGTTGAACATCAGAAGCCTGCAGGATTGATGCAACCGTTGGAAGTTCCACTATGGAAATGGGATAGCATTTCAATGGACTTTGTGACGGGGTTTCCTAATACTTTAAGAGGACATGATTCAATTTGGGTTATTGTTGATAGGCTTACGAAGTCAGCTCATTTTAGTCCTATTAACATCAGTTTTCCAGTGCCGAAGTTGGCTGAGATTTATATTAGTGTGATTGTGAAGTTGCATGGTATTCCTTTGTGCATTGTGTCAGATAGAGATCCAAGATTTAATTCTGATTTTTGGAAGAGTTTTCAAGAAGTGTTGGGTTCTATGTTGAGGTTGAGTTCAGCGTATCATCCTCAGACATGTGGTCAGACTGAATGGACGATTCAATCGTTGGAAGATTTGCTAAGGGCATGTGTTCTTGAGCAGGGAGGTTTGTGGGATACTATTCTTCCGTTGATAGAGTTCACTTATAATAACAGTTACCATTCTAATATTGGGATGGCACCTTTTGAAGCGTTGTATGGTCGAAGATGTAGAACTCCGTTATATTGGCATGAATCTGAAGAAAGTGTAGTACTTGGACCTGAACTTGTTCATGAGACTACTGAGAAGGTGAAGTTAATCTGATAGAATATGAAAGCTTCACAAAGTAGACAGAAGAGTTATCACGACAAGAGAAGGAAGGATTTGGAATTCCAAGTTGGTGATCATGTGTTTTTTAGTGTTACACATGTGACTGGCGTTGGGCGAGCGTTGAAGTCTAAGAAGCTTACTTCTTGTTTTATTAGACCGTATCAGATTTCGGAGAGAGTGGGGAATGTTGCTTACAGAGTGGCTTTACCACATAATCTTTCGAATTTGCATGATGTGTTTCATGTGTCGCAACTTCGGAAGTATATTTCAGATCCATCTCATGTGATTCTTATGGATGATGTGCAAGTACAGGATAATCTTACGGTGGAGACGATGCCTGTATGGATCGTGGATCGTGAAATAAAGACTCTGAGGGGCAAAGAGATTGCCTTTGATAAAGTGGTTTGGCTAGGAGTTGCTGGTGAAAGCATGACTTGGGAGTTGGAGAGTAAGATGCGAGACTCCTATCCTGAATTGTTTGATTGAGGTAAATTTTCGAGGACGGAAATATTCTAAGTGGGGGAGAGTTGTAACGCCCGTAATTTAATTAATTATTTAATTAAATTATTTTTGGAATATTTATGAAGATGTGTTATAATTAATTGGATTTAATTATTTTATTAAATGGTGAAATAATATTAGAAGTATAATATTATTTAATGTGGGCTTATTTTAAGGAATAGAAGTAATAAAGGGGGTGTATTGGTTTTGAGCCCAATAAGGAGTTAATAGAATAATAGGGTTATTTTATTATTTGTTATAAGGAATAGAAAGAAAGAAGCAGTAGAAAGAATAAGGATTTAGAAGAGAACGTGAAGCTGCTGGAAAAAAGTGGAAAATGGCAAGAACGAGAATTCAACCCGGAAATTGTAGAGCGACCTTCAATCCAAGGTAAGGGTGGGGTTCTGACCTTATAATTGGGTTTATGATGTTTGATATGTGAGGTTAGAGGAGATTGTTGTTTTGTTCTTGAATTGGATGTATATGATGATATATGATGAAGATTTGATTAATTTTAGATGAATAATGATGTCCCTATGTTGTTTGATCGATGTAGTATTATAGGATAATGTTAGGTGATGATTTATCATGATTATAATAAGGTTTGTAGGGTTAAGAATATGATCATCGTAGTGAAAATGCATAAGAAATCATGGAATTATGCCGGAAGGGTCAGGATGTGTCGACCCCAAACTTGATGCGTCGATACATGAGCAATGTTAGACTCAGGATGAGTCGATACGAAAGAGGCTTGCGTCGATACATGAGAGTTGCAAGACTCAGGATGAGTCGATCAGTGAGATGCATGTGTTGATACATGCTTTTCATGAGACAAGGATGAGTTGATCCATAAGGAGGATGCGTCGACTCATGTTATACAGGTGGAGCAGTATGCGTCGATCCAAAGGGTTTTACATCGACCCATGTTGCCTGATTTTTGACAGATTCAGTTTTTAAGTGTTGTAACTTGAGTTTTAGGATATCGTTTAAGATGTCGTTCGAAGCATTAAATAGTTAACGCGATGAACTTTATTCTAGAGGATTAAAATGATGAAAAAGAAGCGTAATCCTAGTAGCCAATTTAGGATTTAGAATTAATTCTCGTGGTGATCGTTGTGCTGGTTTTTGAACAGAATAATGAATATGAGATGTTTAGAGGTTGCTGTTTGAATTATGACAGTAGGATTAGTGACAGTAACAATGTAAAATTACAGAATAATAGTATGGATTATTGTAGTATTATTATACAGCCGAGTTGTTTGTGAGATGTTATTAATGGAGTTGTGTTTGATCAGTTATGATGAATAAATGATGTTTAATGAATTACTTTGATGATATGAGATGTTGATGACGAGACGTTGAGATGCATTTGAGATGTTGATATTTTGAGATTCTTTTGAGATGTTAATTTGAGATGTTTTTGAGATGATTTGAGATGTTGTTAACTTGGGTGTTGTTATTACATTCATGGTTGTCTCGCATACATTGCATTTTTGAGATGGAGCTTATGCTCGTTGAGATGGCATGTATTGGCGAATTTTGAGATGAAGGCTATGCCTTGTTGATGCCTCTATTAATTGGCAAAAATTTTGAGATAGGAGTTCTGCTCCAATGGTACCACATGCATTTGCATAGTATTGAGTCACATTATATGAGTGAATAATGAAGTGTATTTTGGTGTTGATGAATGTGTATATATGTTGTAATTATTGTTGATTATGAGATGAGAAGTGGTGATGTTATTGATCTAATTTAATATATTAATTATCATGCGCTTTATTATATTGTTAGATATCTCACCCCTTCTGTTTGAATGTTGCCCTTATGTTGGTAACGTGCAGGTAATCGAGAGTGAAGGCTGTATACCTTCAGTAGTTCGAGTCGGTGTCATTGCTCTGATATGTAACACTCGGGGAGATGAATGTTTGCTGATTTTTTATTGTTGATTTTCAGTTGTTGAATTTTAAATTGGTTATTATTAAATATGAGATGTTTCGAAGTTACTGTCTTGTTAGAGATGTTATTAAGAATTCCGCTGCGTAGATGTTGATTTATTTGATTGAAGATGTTATGTTGATGGTTCATCCGATGTTTGAAAAAGTGTTATATATCCACGATGAATGCAATGAATTTGTTAGAAGAATTTGTGACGTTCCGATTCATTTGTATGATTGAAATTTTATAACTCTGATTTAATTGCATAATTGCCTTGGGTAGAATTGGGGTGTTACATTACTCTATTCGCAGACTCGGCTTGGCGGTTTGTCTGGGGATTCTCGACAGAGGCGAAGTGTTGGATCGTGCCAAGTTTGGAGACAAATTCTTGGAAGGTGTGGTCCATGAATTGGGCTCCATTGTCGGTGACTATCGCTTGTGGGATGCCAAAGTGAACGAGGATATTTATTTTGTAGAAGCGAAGGACGTTTTGGGCAGTGATTTTGGCCAGAGCCTCGGCTTCTATCCACTTGGTGAAGTAATCGACCGCTACGATTAGGTATTTGTTTTGATTGGTTCCAACTACAAACGGACCGAGGAGATCTAGTCCCCACCAGTTGAAGGGCTAAGGACAGAAGAGGAATTTAAGCTCGTTAGGAGGACCTAAATGCATGTCTCCATGGCGCTGGCATTTATCACATTTCTTCACGTGCTCTTTCGCGTCGTGCTGCATGGTGGGCCAGTAATATCTCGCCTGTAAGGCTTTTCTCGCGAGGGATATCCCACCTATGTGTTGACCGCTGATGCCCTCATGGATTTCGAGCAAGACGTATTCTGACCCACTTCAGTCGACACATTTGAGAAGTGGAATTGAAAATCCTCTTCTGTAAATTTTGACTTAGACCAAGACGTACGAGCAAGCTCTTCTCCTGACAACAACCACTTCTTTTGGGTCGTCGGGAAGTTTTCCATTAGTGAGGTAGTCGTGTACGAGGGTCATCCAGCAATCGCTATCCCCGATGACGAACACTTCTAGAGTAGAAGATGGCTTATGGGTGCTTGGTCGAGGGAGAATCTCCTGTATCACATATTTATTTCCTCCATTTCTCTTTGTGCTCACCAACTTGGATAAGATATCTGCGCGGGCATTATGCTCGCGGGGAACATGTTCTATGTCCACCGATTTAAACTTCTTTTTCTTCTCCTAGACCAGGGCCCACTATTTGGTGAGTTGGTCATTTTTGACCTGATATTCGCCTCGGACTTGAGAGGCAACCAACTAAGAATAGGTGAAGATTTTCACATCCTCGGCTCCCAGATCTTTGGCCAGTCATAAAACTACAAGGAACGCCTCGTATTCGGCTTGATTGTTAGAGGTTGGAAAATATAGGGCGAGGGAGACTTTGATTAGGGTCCCTTCTTTGTTTTCCAATATGATGCCCGCTCTGCTTCCGGTTGAGTCGGAGGCGCCATCGACGAAGATTGTCCAACAAAGCGATCCATCAGGGTCTGCGGGCGAGGTCATTTCAGCTACGAAGTCGGCCAAGGCTTGAGCCTTAAGGGATTTCCTGCTCTCATATTGGATATCAAATGGGCGGCATGGTCGAGCTCTTCAGTGGAATTAACGATATATACTTCGAGCATGTCACTTATCTCTTTGCGAAAAACTTTGTTCATTATGTGCTGGTATGTAGCGCCTGCATTTTTTTGGCCGAAGGGCATTACATTATAGTAATAGTTTCCCGACTCGGTCATGAAAGTGGTATATTTTTTGTTTGTTTTCGCAATAGGGATCTGGTTATAACCAGAATATGTGTCCATGAACGATGGAAATTTAAAATCGGCTGAGTTGTCGACCAATTTGTCAATATTGGGGAGGGGATAAGCATCTTTCGGGCAAGCCCGATTGAGATTAGTATAGTCAATACACATGCGCCATTTTCCATTAGATTTTTTACAAGAACTACATTTGAGACCCAGGTTATGTACTGGGCTTCCGAAATAAAATATTCCTATAGGAGGTCTTTTACAGCAAGTTCTGCAGCCTTCACCTTTTCGGACGACTGCTTTCTCCTATACTGCATGACCGCCTTGATGGCAGGATCAATGGTCAAGTGATGGAATGCGACCTCTGGATCTAAATCGGGAATATCGGCCACACTCCAGGAGAACAGATCAACATTCTCGCTTACGCAAGATTTGAGTTGCCTTTTCGCCAGGTCGGGGAGGTCTGCTCCGATCTTTACTCCTCTGATGGGGTCTTTTTTAAGGGGAACTAGCTCAAATTCACCGTCTGGGATGGGTCGTGCATGACTCGAGATTTCATTGCGACCAGCAGAGAAGGTCGACCCTTCGTCTTTGAGCATAGGCTCCTTCTATTTCTTCCTTTGCTCGACACGGTCTTCCATGGAGAAGCAACTGTTAAGGTCAATGGTGTCAACCCTCGGTAGCGGCTTGAATTCCTCGCAGCTTGAGGGCAGTGAGGCTCCAGTGGTCGTTCTAGGTTGGGCGTTGATTGAACTAAGACCTTTGGCTGAAGCTTCGAAGCACCTTTTGGCTGCTTGGATGTCCCCGTGGAGGGTGGCGACCAAGCCTTCAGCGGTGTAGTACTTTATCTTGAGATGAATGGTAAAAGGTACCACGATGAGTTCGATGAGAGTGGGTCTCCCGAAGATGAACTGATAGAGAGACGGACAATCTACCACCAAGAATTGGGTCTTGATGGCACGAACCGTCTCCCCTCTACCGAATGTGATGATCATCTCTACATATCCCTAGGGTTTAATGTTGGCTCCATTGAAGCCCTGGAGATCAGATCCTACGTAGGGGATTAGGTAGCTCTCGTTCAACTGCAAGGTGGCGAACAACTGGGTGTACATGATGTCCCCTGAACTTCCTTGGTCGACCAGAATGCGACGTACATCAAAATTAGCCATTCGAGTTCTCACGAGTAGTGGGATGCTCGAGTTTGAGGCCCCGCTCGACAATTCTTCTCTATAAAAGGCGAGGGGATGAGATCCCCCTTAGAATTTATTAAGTGTGGCATCCATATCTGAGTTGGCTTTAATGAGTTAATTGAATCTCCTTTTCATTGATCCAACTGTGTGCCTGTTGAACCCTCCGGCGGAGATGACCATGGTTGCGGGGAAGGATTCCTAAGGATTGTGGGAGGAGAAGTACAGGGGGACGTTCTCCATGTCCGGATGATAGAAGTCTTTCGATCATGATATGCTCATGGCGACCGGAATGGGGTCGAGGTCAGGGGATTTCTTCCGTTCCTCGACATTTTTGGTTTCTAGTGCTTTATCACGGGCACCCTCCTTCTTTTTGTACTGCTTGAGGTGCCCGTCTCTGATCAGTATTTCGATTGCATACTTGAGATGAATTCAATCCTCCGTGTTGTGAACGTGACTCTTATGGAACCTGCAATACTTGCTCTTGTCGGTTCCCGTCTTAGATGGTGTTTATCGGGGGAAGTGCACCCCGGCTTACTTGAATTCAAAATTGGCGCATTCAGAAAGAATACGCTCCCTTGAGGTTGTCAGAGGGGTGTAGTCATGGAAGCGATCGGATGGCCCATTATAGTCTTTTTAATCACGGGGCTTGTTCTCTCATTTCTTCTCTCCCCAACGGGATATCGAGGGCTCGTCGTTCTTTGAGGACTTGGCACTCTCTTTGTGCCTATATTCCTTGGTGTTGTTGGCCGCTTCCTTCTCCTCGTACTATATGTACGCCTGGGCCTTAAGGAGAAAGGATTCGAGCATGGCTGGCATCTCTATGCCTACAGCTTTGGCAAAGTCACTGCGGGGGCGGAGCCCGTGCTTGATGAGGTACTTCTTCATGTTGTCTATTGTTGGGACTTGGACCGCTTCCTTGTTGAAGCATTCAATATATGCCTGTAGAGACTCTCCCCTGCCCTGTATGATTGCTTCGAGCGACGCCTCCAATTTCAGGTGTCGAAGGGAGGCGGTGAAATGCCTCTAAAATATCCTCCCGATCTGTTTCAATGAGGTGATGGATTCATCGGGGAGGATCTTGTACCACGCCATCGCCCCCTTCCTGAGAGTGGTTGGGAAAAGTATTCATTTGAGGGCTCCATTGACCCCTCGGTAGTCGAGGAGAGCGTCGATGTTCTCAATGTGCTTGTTAGGGTATATTGTTCTTTCGTAGGTTCCCAAGGTAGGCGGCTTATCTAGGCCGACTGGGAGTGGAGCCTCGGTAATCTCCCTCGATAGTGGGCCACGGGGCTCGTCATCCTCGCTATCTGCGGGGGGATGGAGAAGGAGAGTGATAGTTTCTTCCCCTTCGATCGTCACGGTCTCGTCGGGGGGAGGGGCTCCTCCGTTTCTACTTTGGCTCGGGAGAAGGAAGTCGAGCATGGTCGATTTTCCTATTGTCTTTCCTCTTCTTGAATGAAAGGGAGTCTTGATTTCTGGAAGGAGGTGTGCGGTTGCGCTTTTTGAAGAAAGAAATGTCGCACCTCTCCTTTCTGGGCGGTGGTCTGCGCCTGGGTGGCGATGCACTGGGGGGTTTCGTCGCCGGGTTCTCCGAGGAGGAGATCTTTATCGCATGTTATCCCAGGAACATATCCTTTGATTTTGTTGTAGGATGAGGGAGTTTTCCTGATTCATAGCAGCGAGTGCTGCCATGGTCGGGTCAACATTGAGAGGGATGGGAACTTGTTGCATGACTTCTTGAAGTTCCTCGGTGAGATTATTGGAGTGACCCTTGTCCAAGAATTGGTCGTCGCTGCGTCGGGCGTCAGTGAAATCTGGAGACGCGGTCTGTCCGTCCCAGAAGTCCAGGTTGTCCTAGAGGTGAGGATGTTCATGACTTCCGTCGGTTTTGCGAGCAGGGGAAAGAATTGTCTTTCCGGACATGTGAAGATCATCATGTTCACCCATGCTTAGTGAAAGGAATCTTAAAAAAGTTGCTTTAATCATAAGTTTCTAGGAAAGAAAGATGGGGAGAGCAACTTCCCACAGACGGTGCCACAGATCTTACTGGTTGATCAGAACCTAAGAAGTGGCCGGAAGATGATCTGTAGTCGGGCTGGGAAGTCGAGGCGAAAAGGGGGTTGTACCTGGAAGGCACTCCAATGATCAAGTAAGAATGGGAACAAGGAGGTACAAGCAAAGTATTAGGTGGCGAATAGTGAATATTTGATATGTGGCCCTCACAGGTGTGAGGGTATGTATAATGCCGCTGGCATGTAGCCATTGGTTCTTGATTTCACGCCTAGATATTCGTGTCCCTATAATAAGGTAACTTCCAGGACATGGTTGAACCGGGCAGATATGCTCTTACTAGCCGTAGGTCCCGAGGAGGGGGTTAGTTATGGGCATCTCTCTGGTCGGTTCCGGGTGGCATGCACGTCTTTAATGTCGGGCAGGCTGAGAGGATGCCCTTCGATCATCCTAGGCCAGTGCTGGTTCGGGAGGTCAAATGGCTGACATTTCCCGATAGGTAGTAGACGGTTCTGGTCATGGTCGTGTGGGCCGTACATAAGGAAATATCTTAGACTAGGCCGATTATAATTGTCGGGTCAGTCCAGAACATATACATTGGTAATATTAAAATTATATAACGAGGATCGATAGTATGTTTATTCACCATATTCACATTGTATTATGGTATAATAGATGTAAACAATTTCAATAATATTCTTCTTCTCCATCACCAAATTTTAGGTTTCTTTATCACTAAAAAAATAAGTTAAAAGACTACTATTTAATGACAAATATTTTACATATATTTAATAAATAAAATTATATAATAAAGCTTAATATTCTTTTTATTCACCATATTCACATTGTAATTTGGTATAATATATATAAAGTTTTCAATATTTTTCTTCTTCTCCATCAACAAATTTTAGGTTAGTTAATCACTAATACACTAAGTTAAAAGACTATTTATTAATGACACATATTTCACATACATGGTAATAATTAAAAATATATAATGAGGTTTGATAGTATATTTATTCAACATATTTATATTGTATAATAGTATAATTGATGTAAACAATTTCAATATTTTTCTTCTTCTCCATCACCAAGTTTTAGGTTACTTCATCACTAAAAAACTAAGTCTAAGAAACTAAGTTAAAACACTATTAATTAATAACACATATTTCAGATACAATTGTAATAATTAAATTTATTTAAAGAGGCTTAATAGTATATATATTTACCATATTCATATTTGTATTATGGAATAATGAATGTAAACAATTTCAATATATTTCTTCTTCTCCATCACTAAATTTTAGGTTACTTCATAACTAAGAAAACTAAGTTAAAAGACTGTAAATTAATGACACATATTTCATATACATTGGAAATAATTAAATTATATAATGAGACTCGATAGTATATTTATTTAACCATATCCATATTGTATTATGTTATAATATATGTAAACAATTTCAATATTTTTCTTCCCTCCTTCACCAAATTTTAAATTACTTCATCACTAAGAAACTAAGTTAAAAGACTATTGATTAATGACATATATTTCATATACATTGTTAATAATTAAAATTATATAATGAGACTCGATAGTATATTTATTCACCATATTAATATTGTATTATGGTATAATAGATGTATTAATTTCAAAAAAAATCTTCTTCTCCATCGATAAAGTTTAGGTTACTTCATCACTAAGAAACTAACTTAAAAGACTATTAATTAATGACACATATTTCATATATATTAGTAATAATTAAAATTATATAACGAGGCTCAATAGTATCTTTATTCACCATATTTACATTGTATTATGGTATAATAGATGTAAACAATTTCAATATTTTTTCTTTTCTCCATCACCAAAGATTAGGTTTCTTCATCACTAAGCAAATAAGTTAAAAGACTATTATTTAATGACAAATATCTTCTATATATTTAATAAATAAAATTATATAATAAAGCTTAATATGTTTTTTAATCACCATATTCACATTGTAATATAATATAATATATATAACTTTTTCAATATTTTTCTTCTTCTCCATTAATAAATTTTAGGTTACTTCCTCACTCACTAATACACTAAGTTAAAAGACTATTTATTACTGACGCATATTTCACATACATTGGTAAAATTTTAAATTATATAATGAGGCTCGATAGTATATTTATTCACCATATTTATATTGTATGATAGTATAATATATGTAAACAATTTTAATATTTTCTTCTTTGCCATCACCAAATTTAAGGTTACTTCATCACTAAGAAACTAAGTTAAAAGACTGTTAATTAATGACACGTATTTCATATACAATTGTAATAATTAAAATTATTTAACGAGGCTTGATTGTATATATATTTACCTTATCATATTGTATTATGTTATAATATATTTAAACAATTTCAATATATTTTTTCTTCTCCATCACCAAATTTGAGATTACTTCATAACTAAGAAACTAAGTTAAAAAACTATTAATTAATGACACATATTTCATATACATTGGTAATAATTAAAATTATATAATGAGGCTCGATAGTATATTTTTTCACTATATCCATATTGTATTATGGTATATTAGATGTAAACAATTTCAATATTTTTCTTCTTCTCCTTCACCAAATTTTGGGTTAATTCATCTCTAAGAAACTAAGTTAAAAGACTTTTTATTTAATGACACATATTTTCATATATATTGGTAATAATTAAAACTATATAATGAGGCTCAATAAAATATTTATTCACCATATTCATATTTTATTATGGTATAATAGACGTAATTAGTTTCAATGTTTTTTCTTCTTCTCCATCACTAAATTCTAGGTTACTTCATCTCTAAAAAAGTAAGTTAAAAGACTATTAATTAATGACACATATTTCATATGCATTGGGTAATAATTAAAATTATATAATGATGCTTGATAGTATATTTATTCAACATATTTACATTGTATTATGGTATAAGAGATGTAAAATTTTTTCCATATTTTTCTTCTTCTTCATCACCAAATTTTAGGTTTTCTTCATCACTAAGCAAATAAGATAATAGAGTACTAATTAATGAAAAAGATTTTAT